>JAADWX010000260.1:0-29521 GCA_023336405.1 Globisporangium echinulatum | reverse complement strand
CTCCGTAAAGTATCATGCGATATTTATATATCGATACACTATATATCATTGTATTTTGAAGCGATCAAATGTAATTTTGAAATTGTAACTAAATTTTGCTACTTTAAGCGCTTGGTGGCTCTCCCTGAGGTGATGTCGAAAAATATATGTCGTAATAGGTTTTTTAGCAGACGAAGGTATAATTAGTTGAAGGAAATGTTTGCATTTAAGTAGTCACCAACCGCTACATACCTCGTATCTCTCCTCGTCGACAATAGCGTTATGTATTCAATGTTAATTATAGTCGTGCTTCTCGCCTCTGCTCACGTCTGCCTTGTCGATGATAACAAGCACGTTTACCTCGTTCAGACAACGCCCTATTGTGCTATCTCGTACTCGTTAATCTCAGTCAAAGCGTCAATGCACTCGACGATGTGCTTGTTTTTGATCGCTTGGATGCGCGCTTTCAGAAAATGCAAAAATGAACATCCAAAGCATCAATGCACTCGACGATGTGCTTATTTTAAATATCTTGGATGCCGTGACACGATGCACAGACACATTATCAAAAAGCAACAGAACGTTCTGACCAGTTGCGCGCTTTGCGTCGTCAAAGCGGTGTAGCCATTGCTTATATAGCTCTGTCATCATCCACGTCTTCGACGACTCAAACGATGAAGTGCCGCCAAAACAGCGACATTTGTTCTGCCGTACAGACGAGCAAAAGAGGGACCCTGGGTGCATCGAGCGAGTTCGTTGTTACGGTAAGTGTGATTTGTTTCTTGATTACGTTTTGTCTGCATAACTGTTCTGATCATCTGTACGTATCGGAGTTGAGCAATAAAATAACACTGTTTCGTCGAAATTGACGATACCTTGATTATATATGCACTCGTGCTCGAGAGCAAGGCTCGTCACTGGTCGACGCGTCCTCTGAGTGGGCCAGCGATCACCGTCAGCGCTTTGTGGGCCGCAAATTACCATCAGTCGCAGCGCAGAAGTCGATGTGCGCGCGACAACGCAAAGCGCTTTGCAGCCCAAGCGCAAGCCGCCTCCTGCGTGACGCCGGCCGTCAGGTAGTGCTCCAGGAGCTCGTCTTATTGAGCAACAGTTACACGTATGCGTCGTTGGTGGTGTGCTGGGTTGGCGTGCATTTGTGGTTGTCAAGAGTCTTGCTTACTTTAGCGATTGGTGTTTGTGCTCGCGCTAAAATAGTAAAATTGAACGCAAACGGAGCTCGCGTTTTTTGCTGACCACTCGCTATTCAGTTATTTTCGTACAAGATGATTTGTTTATAGAGGTTTTATAAATAGCGACAGTACTTCTCACAGTGGTCTGTATCTCAAAATTGTAAAAATATGACACTAGTAAATATCGCGCGTTTTGTACGAAGATGAAATTCTTCACTGTGAACGTCGCATTTTATTCCAATCAAGCATAACTGTGTGATTCGCAAACAGCAAACACATCGGCAATATGGCACTTGTGTATGATCAACCGAATCTCGAATCCGGATTCGCTGTGAATCTCGGCGGGACTTGACTTTCGACTTTCGCGACGACGACTTCGATGTGCCTCTTGGTGAAGTCAGCATGAAGTCAGCGTGAAGTCAGCGTGGTGGTCGTACGTGTCAAATACCTCGACCCGATCCTGCGCTCGAGCTTGACGCATTCGGCGCTCAATACGATGCACACTAACATACGAGTGCGCATGCGTTTCGAGGTGGATGGGTATGCGCAACAGCAAAGCATCGAGCGCACGGTAGCCAAGTCGCTCGCGTTGTGCCAGGTCACCTCACCTCAGCTCGTGTGTGACTCAGCACTCGCGACTAAATTTGCTTGTCAATTTCGTGCACCGAGTACTGTTTGCAGGACAAAAGATTTCACTTGAATCACTTGAATTGGTATGTAGTTGGGAATGTGATCTGCGCCACCGATCTGTCCTGTCAACGAAAGCGTCGCAAAAGACGGACAGGGAGATGGACGAGGGAGGTGTTGTGCCGTCGAGCTCTCGAAACACAAAGCGCCTCATCCCGATCATCCCGAGTCGAATCTGAAGCGACGCTACGGATGGTGTGTGTGTGTGTGTGTGTGTGTGTGTGTGTCACTGATGAATGCGCCGACGAATCCGAGTGACGAGGACAAGGGCAACCGCGCTTGCATAATCTCGACTCGATCCTATATTCACGCATGACGCTATTTAGTCGAGCTCGCACAGGTACTGTGTCCTCGACACTCACGCTCATCGTCTGCGTCTTCCTCTCTGCGACGTAAACAACAGGTGCGTTGTCGTATCCACTTGAGCAGGTTAGGCATACTGTCGTCAATCACTCTCGTCCAGCTGGCATTTAGTAAGTCCTCCATACCCAGCCGTGTTACTACTGCTACTGCGGCTGGCACCTCGACGCTAGTCAATAGCCTGCGCCGAGCGCGTCGTCGTCGTCCACCATCCACTCGCGCAAGCGGTGGCTCAGCTGCCGTCGCTGACTCGGTACGAGTCGGAACCGGAGCCACTCGATGCGCGACGCTGTCTGGACGCCGAGGTCCATGCGCGACGGCTCCGTGAGCATCTCGTTGACTGCGTTGATCGCTGACAACTGCGTCTTCGCGAGCACGACTTGCTTGCTCGCGCCGCTCGCGCCAATCATGTACACGTGGCGCTTTGCAAGCAGCACAGTCACGAGCACGAGCGGCCGCTCGTAGTCGTCAGACACAAGCAATTGCCGCAGCGCTGCGACCGCCGGCGACTCGGTTTCGGATTCGGATATCGCAACTGCTGCCTCTGGCGCTCGGATGTACTGCAGACTGTTGGCGTCGACTGCGAGCACGCGCATGGGCGGCGCGACCCAGACGCCATGTGCGCAGACAACGTCGCCAACGACGTCAGCGAGCACTTTGAGCTTGTAGCGCAGGATCTCGTTTGGTCGCGCATCAAAGCGTGACATCACACCATCGTCGTCGAGCGGCGGCAGCAGTCGGTCGTCACCCATGCCACTGCCGTACAGAATACCGTCCGTGGCGCGCGACACGAGCGACGCGACGCCGCCCATCGGTCGTGCGACGATGCCAACGAGACCGATCCCAACGCCACCGACGACGTCGCCGAGCCGTGTCTCGAGGCCTTGCTCTTTGCGCTCCTTGTAGATCGCAATGGGTGTCGTGATGACACCTGCAGCAGCGCCAACGACGCTCGAGCCGAGCGATCCGAGACCATCAGCGAGCGCCGACGACAGGTGCGTCGGCCGCGTGTAGTGGCGCTGCTGCTTGAGCTGCTCGGCCGGCAGTGTGAGCTGCTCGACCGTGCGCGAGACCGAGTACGAAAAGCCCGAGACCGACGTGAGCACAGCTGCCGTTGTGTGGCCGCAGCACGACGACACACCACCGACGACGCCCTTCGTGAGCGTCCACGGGTTGTACCCGTCGCGCGCGGCAGCGAGTGGGAGCTCAAAGAGGTCGCGCACGCCAGAGCCAACGCTCCGGAAGAAGCCGCTATGGTTTGGATACAATAACACGGTGTTATGTGATACCAAAGTCACAATGGTGTCAGCAACGCATGGTACCAAAAGTGTAATAGCAATAGAGTCAGCAAATACAAGTGTAATCAGATCTTTACGTACGCGGGGTTCCCGAGGATGTTGAGCGACATGAGCAGCATCGGCGACCGCACGATCGCGTCGGCCACGTAGTCAGCTGCGAGGTCCTTCACGAGCTGGTCGGCGAGCGCAAACACGTCGCGTCGGGTCACGGCGCCAAAGCGCACGGGCGTGCCGTCAAAGCTATTGACGATCGGGAGCGACACGCGCGCGGTCACCGTCAGCTCGACAGCGCTCAGTTCGAGCACCGCGATGAACACGCGGCGCGCGCTCGTCTTGCGCATCGCAGCGTACGACGCGAGCACCCAGCTTGGAGTTGAAGTGTCGCGGCAGTCAGCGTTGTGTGACAGCAATCGTGACGGCGATGGCTCGGACGGCGTTGCTGCTGCTGCACGGACACCAGCGATCGCGTGCAGCAGCGGCTGCGCAAAGTCATGGACGTACGACAGCATCGCGTCTTCGACCTACGTGGACACAGTTTTTCCGAGTACATGTACGACCAATGATGGGAACAAGGGCAGGAACAATGTTACGTATCAGATCGCTATGAGTATCACCAAACCCACACACGCCCAGACGCACCTGCAGCACGGCCGGCAGCACCGAGACGTCAACGCTGTGAAAGTACGGCAGCACGACGTCGCGCGTCCACGTGTCGACCATCACAACGCGCACAGCAAGACAGTTGTCGGTTGCGAGCGGCACGTGCGTGTTGAGCAGCTCGGCGGCGACGCTGCGGAGCACGCCGTGCTGACTCGCATGCTCGAGCTGCTGAAGCGCGCGGGTTGCGTGGCGCGCGGCCGTCGCTGGGAACGACAGGACGACCGGGAAGTCACAGTCCTGGAGAAAGTGGTCGAGCTCAATGTCGTCGACGGCGACGAGCACCGACGTGTACGCGCGCACGTGCGCGAGGTACCCGAGCCGGTCGCTCGTCTGCAAGCGCTTGGGTGGCTCGGACGACGACGCGTACACGATCGTTGTGCTTGAGAACCGGAGGCGAAAGATCTCCGGGTACTGGATGCGTCCGCGCCCGTCGCGCACGGGATCAAACTCGTCGCAGCAGTGGACGCGCAGCTCAGCAATTGCGACGGACACTGTGAGCGCTCGCGGGCGTTGGTGAGCTAGTTGCTGTGACAACAGTGTTGGTATCAACGTAGTAGTACTTTCTGCAGCTGTTGTTGGGTCGAGTATTACGGCAGGTCGAGTCACGAAAGCTGCTGAAGTCTCAGGCCGCTGCGCGAGCGGATCCTCGAGACAAGTGATCGCGATGTACCACGAGCCAGCGCGACGTGAGCACATGACGAGGAACGTCGGTGCCGTAGTGCTGCTGCAGTTTGCAAACGTCGCAAACTGGATGCCGCCGACCTGCCACAACGTGTTCGACCAGCCGAGCGCTGGCGATCCGATCTGGAACCGCACACGCTCGTCGTCGCTGTTGTTGCTGTTGTTGCTGCTGTACGCGACGGTGTTTGCAGCCGAAGCGAGCCAGTCGACGAGGCCGCTCGGACCAGCACTGCTGCTGTCGGTGCTGATGACTGCGCCTGCAAGCGGTCGGCTCCGTCGAGTCTGTTGCGACAACCCGAATGCATGACGAGACACGACGCATCATGAATCGAGTGTGTCAGTCCATCACAAGTTATTACCACCACCTGATACTCATGCAGAAAGCAGCACTCGATACAACAAGGCTGCCATACCTGGAGGTCCCAGTCGTACTCCATGTAGTGCTGCGCACCGACGATGTCGGGGAACGACGGCGATGACAGTGCGCGAATGCCAAGTGCGTGGTCCCACTGGTTGTGCACGACGACAGGCGCCTGGCGGTCGATGAAGAACAGCACGTGGATGCTGCCGCTGACGACGCGCGCGACCGTGTACGTGAGCATACAGTGTCGTCCATCGCGCCGCCGCACGAGAATGCGGTGTCGACGGCTCAGCGTCGACGGCGGAGCGTACGCCGACTCGCGCTGGCTGCTCCGCGCAGTCTTGGCGTCCGCGTTCTCAGCGACTTCGACTGCACCGCTTAGGCTCACGAGCAGCGCGAGGTCGGGCAGCTTGAGCACGACGTCGTCGGTCCATTCGCTTTCAGCGTCGTCGGCAATTGCGACGCGGAACGCGCACGACAGCCGCGCAGGCGTCCGCACCTTGGACACATCGACGTCCTCGCTCGGACGGCGCGAGAACGCCGAGCTGAGCCACGACGCGACGTCCGACGTGAGGCTGCGCTTCTTGAACGTCGATAGACACACTGGCGCGCACCACACTGCGCTGTCGGTCGCGACGACCTGGGAAACCATACAAAAGTATCAAAAGTAGCAGCAACAACCGATATGAGTAGCAGCGCTCGTGTGAGAGCAGTGATGGCTGCGACAATCACTATTCTGACAGGTACAAGCGTTGATAGTGAGCGCGTGTGTGTATGCGTAGCATCGTACCGCTGGGTTCGCCTCGTTCATGAGGCTCTCGCCGTCGCTGCTGATTGGTAGCAGCCGCAACGCCATGCCCTGCGTGCAACAAACACAAGTATCAGATACGCACACGAGAACCAGACGTGAATATCAGCTGCGAGTGCCAAGGCAGCGCTCTGCTACGATCAAGCAATCGTCGTACCGTTGTGTTGAGCACGACGACCTGAGGACGTACAGCAATGCGCACAGCGTCGCTCGGTACACGCGTCAGCTCAATGAGGTACGAGCCCGCAAGCGCACCGGCTTCGCTGCCCACGCGCTGGAACGCCACGACGCACGGTTTGGTATCACCGCGTGTCGACAGCCGCACAGGCGACGACCAGTGCACACCGTTGGCATCTGCTGTCGCGCCAGTGCTATCATCATATGCACCGACGTACACGACATCGGGTCGCACACCGAGCTCGAGTATCACGACGTCGTCTTGCGACGATAGACCGAGCTGTTGCGTCGTACCTACAGCAACAGCGAGTTGCGACTGCTGTCGCGTCGCTGGGTAGCTCACACGCACGTGCAGCAGCGCGTCCGTGACGTTCTCGACGCTTGCGCCGCGTTCGACGCGCAGCGTGATTGTCGGTGACGTATTTGCTGTAGCGCTATCGTTCGCGCCAGTACCAGTACCAGTGCTGCTACCACTGGTACCAGTTGGCACGAGTACGCGGAAGCGCACGGTGCCAAAGTCAAAGAGCTGCTCAGCAAGCGCGTCACGGCTGCAGCGCAACGTGAACTTGCACGTCGTTGGTGTCAAAGTCGCCTGCACACTGCTGCTGTCGGCTGAGTCCTGTGTCAGCACGAAGATCTCGGCCGCGACTTCGACGGGTTCGAACGGATCGATCGTCGACACGACCGTCTCGACGCCTTGCGCATCCACATCGAGCCGGACAGTAGCGCCCTGTACACGTTACAAACAAGTGAGCGAGTGGGTCAGAGAGAGAGGATATGACAATGGTAGCAGTCAGCATACTTGTCGAGACAAACAAGCGAGGCTACGGACACCACCATCTCCGCAACGGGTGTCAATTGGCACCAGTACGTCCTACAATCAGACGCACCTGTTGCGTAAACGCAAACGCGACTGCGACGTCTGCAATGTTCTCGACTGCAAATGCCGGCCACAGCGCAAGTTCGAGCCACGTGTACCGCGACACGAGGAGGCGCTGGTTTGGGTCAAAGTCATTTGGTAGCACAGCGTGACACTCGACGCGGCGCGCAACGAGCCAGCCGCAGACGTCCGGTGAACTACCAACTGCATCGTCATTGTCGCCACGTCGCAACGTCACGAGCTCGCGCTTGCCGCCACGCCACGCCCGAATGTCAGCACGTTGTCGTTGCTGCTGCTGATGCTGCTTCTGGCTGTCTGATGCAGCGTCGCTCGAAGCACGCACGAGTCCAAACTCGTGCGGCAAGTCGGTCAGCACGAGCGGCGCACTCCACGTTGCGCTGCTGCTCTGGCTCGCACACACTCGCACGCGCGCTGCTACGTCCGTCGTGATGGCCACGCCATCGCTTCGCTGTTTGCTTGCGTCGGCCACGAGCGGCTCGCACCTGAACGTCGCAGACGGGTCGTCGTTGAGTTGCACGTGCGCTGCGAGGCAGCAAAAGTTGCGAAACACGACTGGCGGCCGCAGCGTCACGACGGTCTGGAGACCGCGCAGCTCGACGCAGACCCAGAGGAAACCGCGGCCGCGAAAGTATCGGCCCGTCACGCCGATGTCCTTGATCACACACGGGTCGCTCCAGACGCTCAGAGTGTCGGTCTCTGTCTCCGTCTTGGTACTAGTATTGATATCAGATTTGGTCTCAACCTTAGTACCAGTCTTGATACCCGAGTTGGTACCCATCTTGGTACCCGAGTTGACACCAGAATTGGTACCCGACTTGGTACTGTCATGGGTACCATGTTTGATATCAGATTTGATACCATTGTGGGTATCAACGTTAGTATCAGTACCACGCTGACCACTCGAGTTGCTACTGATTGGTGTCGTACACTCGGGCGGATCGACAGCAAATTCCATGCGGTAGTACGTCGTGGACGCGAGCGTGAGCCAGCTGTACGCAGCGCTCGCGTGCGCGGGCACGACGAGGCACTCGGCCGTGCACTCCTGGCGGTACCAAATCGCGTGCTCCGTGGCGTTCACGACCATGATGCGCATGTCGTGGAGCAGCAGCTGCGGCGTGAGCGACTCGCTTGTGGATGGTAATGGTGTCAGAGTATCATCAGCACGCGTACGAGTATCCGCGCTGGCTCGAATGCCGAGAATCGTGTCGAGCGTCGAGAGGATGAGCATCGCGGTGTGGCTCAGATACAGCTCGATGGGGTCAACGAGCGTCGACACGTCGACACGGTCGCGCGCTGCGTGGACACGCGCGCGGACATTCACTGGCGGCAGCACTGCGACGTGCAGGAGCTGCACAAAGTTCTGCACATCGACTTGAAACGTCGTTGCAACAGCGACGTCGACTTCGCGGCCATTGTTGGTACTGATACTGGTACTGCCAGTCGTTGCAGCGAGTGACAGCGTTGTGTCTGTGAGCGCGGCCGAGATGACTTCGTGCGCGTAGTCGAGCAGACTCGTGTGGCAGAGTGCAACGGCGATGTGCGGCGCGCTGACACTCACGACGGCGCGCTGGAACGCGTCAGCACGTAGCGTCGAGCGCACGCGGATCGACGACGCGAGCAGCGCGTTTACGAGCAACCGCTTTTGCTTGTGCTGAAAAGGTAATCGCATAAACACGTAAACACATATACACGTAAACACAGGAGTATGTCAATCGTAGCTGCTCGTATCAGCACACACATATCGTGATCAACACTGTCGGCATCGTACCTCGGCGTCCATGTCGATCGACATGGGACTGCGCCAACGGAGCTCCCACTTGTCGGACGGCGGGCCACTGCGGAACGTGACGCGACGCGCAGCGCTTGCGAGCTCGAGCAACTTGCTCGCGTACGCATAGTCGGCCATGTCGTCGTGCTCGAACCACTGCGTGACAAAGTCACCGAAGCTCTCGGGTGCGTACAGCTGCGCGGCGTCGACGCGGTACGGACCGCTCGCGCTGCGCTCCCACGGCGCAAAGAACTCGCTCACGATCACGAACCGGTCGCTCCGGACGTCCCAGCACCGGAGCTGGCAGAAGATGTCGCACAGCCGCCGACCTTCTGACGGCGACGGTGTGTCCGTCATAGTGTTACTGGTACCCGATCTGCTACTGATACCTCGGTTGGTACCAGCGCTCGTACTACTATTACTACTGCTGCTGCCACCGTGCCACGTCGGCCAGCCACTTGGCATGCCAGTCGGTGGGATCGGTACGGGACCCACGACGATCTCGTCGATCACGCGCGGCACGTGGTAGCACCAGCGCATGGACATCCAGCTCATCGTGCGGTTCTCCAACGCCGACACCGGCAGTCCACTCGCTGCATCACTTAGCGGTGATGGTACCAACTCGGAGCTGTCAAGCTCCCACGGTGCGTTCACGTCGTCGATGAATGCGAGCAAGTCGTCTTCGTCAATCTGCTCATAGTGGCTGAACGCGCGCTCATCGACCGTGATAACTGTCGTCGCCTGCCGCGCCTGCAGCAGCGCCTCACGCGCATTGCCGGTCTCAATAAAGAGCGACTCGGTGAGCACGAGCTCACCGGGTGCCGGGTGCCGCGCTTCAGCGACGCGTCGGAGGTGTCCAAAGTCGTCGGTCGACGACCGCGGCACGTCATCGTTGTGCTCGCATGTAGTATCAGTTGCGACCTGCTTGCGCGTAAACACTGTCAAGTCGCTATTTCTGCTATTGGTACCAGCGCGCTTTTGTCCTGATACTCGCGCGGCGCGTCGCTGTACAGCGTTGACGATCGCGGCGAGCGACTCGACCGAGTCGGACGAGATCGTGATGTCGACAGCGCTGAGTTCGCACTGAACGCGCACGCGCGTGAGCGGCGACACAGTCAGCACAACCTCGTTACCGCTGGTGCTGATGCCACGCGTCGACGCCACTTGCTCGAGCACAACGTCGCGATCGCCCGTTGCGCGCAGCGTGCACTCGCTCACGAGTCGTAGCCGCGCCGAACTCGAGTGCACGTGCCGCGCAAAGTGCAACCACGAGCTCTCGACGTGGCTCGGGAGCGCGCCGGCGGTACCACCGCTGCTACTAAAGTCGATCGCAAGTATCGGACACGTGCGCGATGCGCGCACGGCGATCTTTTCGACGTTCAGCATAAACGCGACGTCGCGCACGGCGACGAACTGGTTCAGTGCGTGCACACTGTCGCTCGGTACTGGTGTCACCGATTCTTTGCGCCGACTGCTGCTACTTGCGCTCTCGGCACCGAGCGTGACGCTCGCAAACACTTGGCCGCACGTGAGCCATACGCTCGTTGCAACGCCCGAGCACTTGTTCGTTGGTGTCGTTGTCATCGTTGACACTGACCGCTCCCAGAGCGACGCGATGCTCGGTGCAAGCAGCATTTTCACAGTCGTCTTGTGCCGCGCAGTGTACACTGGACGCTCGACACGCGTCGTACTCGAGCTGGAGCTGGTCAAAGTGTCGGTCGCTCGAGGACTCGCAGTGGACCGCAATAACGACTGCCGAGCTGCAAACTGCAACGTTGCATTGCACTTTGCAAACTGCGCGAGTTGCTCGAGCAGGTGCACCGACACGTGCAGCTGCGACGACTGGAGGTCGAGAAACACGGTGCGCTCAGCGCTATTGAGGCTGCTCCAGCGGCCCGAGAGCAGCTTCTCGGGGTAGTTGTCGGCGCGGAGCTGCCAGAGTCCTGGGTCGGCGTACACGCCAAACACGAGCTCCTCACTCGATGGCGGCAGTGCGGCACTGCTGTCATTGCTGTCACTACTGTCATGGCTGTGGCGAAGCCCCACGACGATGTTCTGCACCGAGAAGCTGCCTGACGCATCGGCGCTGCTGTGCACGACGCGGACGCTGCCGACGCGCACATGCATCGACGCGTCGTGGTTCGAGAGCGCGAGCTCGACGCCGTCGCTCGAGACGTCGTACACGACGTGCCGACCGACTGGCGACGCCGACCGAGACGTGCTCGCTTGCAGCGCTGACTGACGATGCTGCTGCTGCGACTGATGTGACACGCGCGCCACGGTTGGCTTCTTCCACGCAGGCGACGCGAGCACGTGCTGAAGTGCGCGCACTGTTGCGGCAACGCACGTCACAACCACGTCGTACGCAGGTTTGCACACCTCCAGCCGCACTTTTGTGACTGCAAGTACAGTGTGGCGCTGACACAGTGCACCAGTACTGGTGCCAGTGCCACCGCTGTCTTCCATGTCGACTGCGACGTTGAACGGCAGCAGCAGCATCTCGGTCCCGCGCGCTCGGAACACGCAGCCATCGCGCTGCTGCTGGAGTTGCTGCGATACAAAGTGCTCGAACGGCCCTGCACTGTCGCTCGCATGGACACTGGTGCTACTCGTCTTGATACTACTCGTCTTGATACTCGTACCAGCGATATTGGTACCAGCGATATTGGTATCATCGGTACGACTGCTCCACGCAAAGTCGGTCACGACCCCAAAGACGTTGCCGACTTTGCACCAGAGCCGATGGCGCGCTTCACCGAGTCGCTGCGACGCCGGTCGTTGCCGTCGCGGGAGCTTTGTCGCGTTGAACGGCGGGTACCCGAGTCCGTCGAGACTAATCTCGCTCCACGCCGAGCTCAAAGCGCTCGCCGACTCGATTACAAGCATCGCGTGGCCAGCACAGGAGCCACTGTCGTTGCCGACTGCGAGCGACTGACTCAGCGACTCGCTGGGTAGGATCACGCGCACTTGACCTGCCACGAACGACACCTGGAGGTCTTCGAGTGCTCTCGGTCTCTGCACCGCCGCTGGGGCTGGGGCTAGTGCAGCACCAGCGCTAGTGGTGTCTGGACTACCGCCCTGCTTTGTGTTGGAGGTACGATCGGCACCGGCTCGCAACTCACGCGAGTGCAGCACGTCGAGTAGCGACGCGACGCAATAGACGCTCGATGTCGTGATCGCAACGTCGACGCTCTCGATCGACGCCGCAACGAGTCGCTGATGCGCTGCGTTGCTGCTGTCGCCGTAGTTCCGAAAGAAGCCAGCAAAGAATGGCGCGACGCGCGGACTCGGTGCGCGACTCGCGTCGACGCGATTCCACGACGTGAGGAGCGGGATCGGTACTGGTGTCGAGCTGCTGCTGTTCCGCATTGGCGGCGCACTTGCGTAGTTGACACTCTGACTCTGGCGACGACGCTCGGCACGGAACGCCTTGGCGATCTGGTTTGTCAGTTGCCACGTGCGCATCGGCGACGGCGCAGCGAGCGACGGCGTCACTGCAGTATCGACACTAAACGCTGCCGCGACACGCACGAGATCCGCGTCGTCGAGACACAGGAGCGTCCCAAAGACGTCATGCTCCGAGAGTCTGCAGAACGCACCAAAGCGCGACTGCTGCTGCTGCTGATGTTGGTCGTGATGCTGAGGATGCACGACTTCGGTCACTGTGATGTCGTTGAGTGCGACTTGGACGTCTGTAAACATAAAGTTGTCGCTGCTGCTGTTATGCTGAACAGGTCGCGGCGAGCTCGTCGTCGGTCGGTCGCTGCCGAAACGAACTGCAGCGCTCGCTTCTGTGATGCGTGCGTCGAGCACGACTGCAACAGAATGGCGACGTCGTTGTCGCTGGCGTCGTCCGGATAAATTAGTCGTTGACTCGACGTCGCCACGGAGTATCAGACTCAGCTCATCTAGCTGCGCACCGGCCTTGAACGACCACGCGTGTGCCATCGGACGCGTCTGTCGCTGCGATTGGTCGAGTGGAGCACGTGGTGGTGTGTGAGATATAGATCGATGCGGTCGCGACATCGACGGCAGCTTCTGCAGGTAATGGAGCTGCCGCATGCAGGAAGAGAGTGGTAACGGTCAACATACGAGCGGTAGTGTCATCGATCCACTTGGCTGCCAGATGCCACGGATGCACTAAGTAAGATCACAACAGATAGCCACACAGACAAACAGCGTACCGTGAGGCGCGAGAGCTCGGCATTGACGCGCGCCACGTGCACATCGCACTCGACGCTGTGTGCGTGCTGCTGCTGCCGGTCGACGCGATGCGTGTACGTGACGTGGCCGCGCACGCCCTCGAGTGCACCGATCGGCTGCGACTCTTGCACGCGCAACGCACTTGGTCTAGTGCTGCTGTCGTGTGGTGGCACCATTGTCAAGCGTGCGTCGCTGCAGCTCCAGTGCACCGTCACATTGCCACCAACAGCTGCGGCAGCAGCGTGTGGCGCTGCACCGACGCGCTCAGTATGCGACGACACTGTGATCGCAGGCACTACGACCTCGACGCACTCGTTCAGACGCGCCAAGCCACCAGCAAGCGCGACGCTCGCAGTAACCTGCCACGCGGCCGGCTCAAGCGGTGCTGTATGTAGCAGCGCAGGTGTCGGCATCGACCGTGGTGGTGTCGGTACCGCATCGCTGTGCGCTGAATCCGACTGTCGCTGTTGCTGCTGTTGCTGCAGCCAGCTTGAGCGCAGTATGTCGTGGACGTTGACGACTGTAGTGGCTATGCGCGCAAGGCCGCGGACGTTCAGTTGCACGTCGGCGACTGCTGCAGCAACGCGCAGTCGGTACGTCGGCACGTCATTGCTTAAACGCTCGGCACCTGTAGCCGCCGAGTCGAACAGCAGCGTTGCGGGCACGAGCGGCACATAGAGCGAGACGCCAACTGTGCGTTGGTCTGTGACCGACAATGTCACGAACGGCGCTGTGGTGTCAGTATCGGCCACGAGCGGTGACACGCCGCTGTGGAACTCGGTGCTCAACACTGTCGAAGCGTTTGTCGACGTGAGCGACAGCGACTGAATCGCGACGTCAAGCGTGCGCTGTGCGAGCACGTCGAGGCCCCAGACGCTCGACTGCGCGAGCGACACGCGCACGCCGCACACGTCGAGGCGGAATGTGCACAAGCGGCTGGATGCATGCAGTCTTTTGCGCCACTTGCTATATTCACTAAACAACAGCCACGAGCGGCCACATACAGCTTGAGCGCTGTGGTTGAGTACAGTGCATGCAACGAGCGCGCTGTAGCTGTTCATCGACGCCATGATACGGTCGATCGTGACTGACACGCGGCGCTTCTGGTCGGTACTGCTGCTGCTCGCTCCATCGCGCAATGTGCACTCGAGACCGACGACTTGGAGGACCGACTCGGTACCAACCGCTGACGTACTGCCGGTATTGCTGCTGGTGTCTCGCACTGGCTTGCAGCGCGCAGCAAGTTCGCCGACACGGAGCGACTGTGCGACGCTCATTGCGTCGGTCGACGTTCGGAGCACAGCGTCGCGTGCGAGCAGCGTGATCGTTGCAACCGACTGCGATTCGCTATCAACGCTCGCTGTTATGTCGAGCTGCAGTTTACTGAGCGTCACGAGCACAATGTTGGTCGTAGCAGCAGCAGCGCGAGGTTGTACGAGCACTTTAGCGTCGTCCTGCACTTGCGCCTCTGACGCCTTCGACGTTGGCTTCTTGGTCGGTTTGACGGCGACGACAAAGTCGGTTACGAGCTCGACAATGTCGCGGTACCGACTCGGGTCGAGCGCGCCATTGGCTGGCCCGAGCGAGACATCAACGACTCTCGACGAGCTCATACTGCTGCTGCTGGTGGTGGTGGTAGTCGACTGCTGTAGCCTGTCAGTCGCATCACCATCAGTACCATTGCTGGTAATGTTGATCCTCGATGACGACAGTCGTAGCCGCACGGCCGAGTGTACGCTGCGTCGGTGAATATCGTTGCTGTTGCCGCTCGATGATGCACTGAGCGCGTCGACGCCGCACGTGTGGAGCGTCTGGCGCGCAAGCAATGCAAGCACTTGCGGCTCGAGCACGTGCTGCAGGTTCTCAGTCGCACTCGCATCGACACTTCGCAGCGCCTGGTACTCAGTCACGATGACTGCGACAGCGTGTTCGAGCAGCTCCGAGTCGCGCACTGCAACACCGTTGCGCACCGTTGCCGTCGTGATTGCGAGCAGCAGTGTGCGTGCGTCGAGCGTTCGCTCAGCAAGTCCGATCGCGCGCGTGACGTCCTGAGTCACACACCGGAGCGTCGCAGGCGATGGACACGCGATGCGCTCGCCACGCCACATGATTG
The DNA here is from genome assembly GCA_023336405.1 of Globisporangium echinulatum. Classification (NCBI taxonomy): domain Eukaryota; phylum Oomycota; class Peronosporomycetes; order Pythiales; family Pythiaceae; genus Globisporangium; species Globisporangium echinulatum. Next base: position 14,335 of record JAADWX010000260.1, on the reverse strand, counting down.
CGCAGTCACACAGTGCGTCGTTGTTGATTTCGTCCTCAGCGCCATCGACCGATGCGCGCGGATCGAGCGTCCGCCACACTGGAATCGCCGTGTCGACGCTGCTGACTTTCACGAGCTCACAGCTCCGCGTCGCGCGCCGGTGCAGCCGCTGCGATTCGTCGCGAAAGAACGAGCTGATGAAGTACGGATGTGAGACACAGCTTGCAATCGGCGCCGAGTCGACTGCGCCCCACGCAAACAGCGTGGTACCGAGTGCAGTCGTCGTATTAGTACCAGCACTGCTGGTACTGCTGGTACTCGCACTCCGACTACCGCGAGTATCAATAGTAGTACCACTACTCGCGAGAAGCTCGACGCGCTCGACTTCGAGCACGACGTCGGTCTGCTGCTTGACGCCCGCGCCATGCACGACGATGCACTCGAGTGCAATGTAGTGTGCATGGAGCGCACACAGCGGCGCAGCGGCTCGCGACACGCGCGACTTGGTCGTCTGCACCGGCACGCGCACGAGTCCGAGGTTAGCGACCGGCACGAACTCGTCGCCCTGCGCGGCAGTTGTCGTCGGTCCATCACTACTCGACTCGGTGGCGTTTGACTCGACACACGCGTGCTTGCGCAGCGTGAGCGACACGGTGCGGAGGCACAGCCGCATGCACGACACGAGTGCGCGCGGCACGTCTTTTGCAGCGTCGGCCTTTGCGGCCGCAGCTTCAGCGGCAAGCGCTTGCGTTGCGCGCTGTAGCGCCTGGCGGCTCTCGGCGAGGATCTCGGACTCGAGCGCGTCCTCGGTCTCGTCGTCGCTGCCGCCAAGCACCGTCATGGCCCAGCCGAGCCACGACGGTGTCGTCACTGGCGTTGGTGTTGACGGCTGCTCGGACGCAGCAGCAAGTGACCGACTGCGTGTTGGGCCGTGGCTTGTCGTGTCACTGCGTTGTTGCTGCTGCAGTGCTGACAGCAGTAGCGACTGCGATGATGCACCAACTGACGAGCTGCTGCTGCTACTGCTACTGGTCGTCGTCGGATCTCGCGATGGCTCGACTTTGGTAGTTGCAATGCGCACGAGCTGCGCGATCATCTCGAGCTGCCGGTCGCTCAGTGAGAACGTGAGGTCGGCAACAAAGACGTCGACCTCGTACATCGGCGCGACCTTGGACCGATGACACGAGTACACGAAGAACGGGTCGCACACTGTCGACGGTCGCACAGGCAAGTCGACGACGCGAGCACCTTTGGTACTGTTGGTGCTGCTGGTACTACTCGTAACAGTGTCGGTAGGATCAGTCGCAGTCGCAGTCATGCCAACAGCAGCGCGTGGCTTCATGACGACGCGCGCGCGCACTGACACTGACGTGCGCGTGAGCACCGGCACTTCGTAGCCCACGACCTTGCGGTACACGGCAGCAGTCGCGCTTGCAGTCGCAGTGACGTCGCTGGCGCTGCTCGCACGCGTGTACCGGTCGAGGAAGATCGTGAGGTCCTTGACGTCGACGCGCTACGCAGCAGTGACAAAGCGTCCGTCAGACTCTTTGTGACTGTGTATGTATGGGCAGGTGGACACGTGTCAACCGGATCGCTTCATGGCAGTACGTACTTTGCAGATCGCCTGAGCTGCGCCTTGTGGCTCTTCAAAGCTGCGCGTCCAGTCCTTCTCCGCACTCGCCGAGTACACGTCGAGCGTCTAGACCGGTCGACAATAGCAGCAGTAGCCAAGATGCAACACGGTGAGACGCACCACCACTACAAACGCAGTCAGCGCGACGCATTGTAGGACGCACCCCGAGCGCGACCGACAGCACGATGTCGTCCTGTTCGTACTTGAGCACGAGGTTGTTCACCTAGTGTGGCAATCCGTCCGTCCGTCAGTCGCGTCAGTTAGCCAAGCTACTGAACAAACAGACATCAGCAAACAGTCCGTCCGCACGCCACCTGGATGCTGATGTTCGCGAGGATGCGCTGGAGCGAATCGTGGAGCCAGCCCGACTTGGGCTGTTCGATCACCGGTTCAGGCTCGGCTGCAGCTCTACGTGGCGTGTGGGTAACGTGCAAAGTCACAGACGCCGTGTGTCAGCGAGTTATTTGGTAGACACGGTGAGCGCTGTCGACCAATCCCAAGCAGCAGCAGCAGCATGTAGACAGACGCAAGTGAACGAACGTACTTGGTCGCAGCCGAGCTGCTCGTTGCACTGCGCTGTGTGGTGTGGCGTCGCTCGGCGTCACTGCGTGCCGTGAGGATGAGCTCGATCGTGTAGAGCTTCACTTCGATCGGTTGCGACAGCAGCTGCGTCCACGGGATGTGAATGCGGAGCTCCTGGTAGCGATAGCGACAGTCACACACATATAAATGGCGTTTAGTAACAGTGAGTGTATGCATATGCGGTACATCCGTATGTACAATGCAGTGGTAGGCAAACAAGCGCCTTGAACGCACTCGAATGAAGCCGCGTGAGAAGTCGAACGCTGGTGGGATCTCGAGACTCTCCTGTCGTGTGTGTGTGTGTGATGCGTATGAGAGAGATGTGATGTGAGAAGCGCATGGCGTGCACTTGTTGTCACATACATACACACGCGCGCGAGAGACGCACCATGAGCACATGGCGCTTGATCTCGAGGTCGTTGAGCACGAGGTCGCCACCAAAGAGCCCGAGGCCCTCGAGCTGGATGCCCTCGATGTACTTGCTGAGGTAGAACTGCAGGTTCTGCGCAATGTACCCGCGCAGCGGCGACGACAGGATGTCGAACATCGTCGCTCCGTTGTGCAGTACGACGCTGCACACAGAGAGAGAGACACACGCGCGTTGTCTGCGCCTGCGCCTCGCTCGGTATCGTGGAGCTCGAAGGCAGCGCTGGCGATGTCCCGCCTTGCTTGTCCGCACGCGTACTTGCGCTGCTGTTGCTTGGCAAAAGCAGCAGCGTGAAGGCTGAGGTATACCTCTATACAATGAATGTGTCATTGTACCCTTCAATTAACAAAAAACAAGAGGTCGTGCATTAGATGCCATGCATGGGCACTGCTCATGCATGGCGCGACGTTCATGGCTCGCTCCAGTGCATATCGCTCTCCTCGCAGATGGACATAACGCAACACGAACGATCGGTCGATCATACGAATTTGTTCATTGCGCTCTCTGAGCATCGTCCGCTATCGCATCTCTCGACGTCGTACACACGTCTCATTCATGTCTGCGTCACCACTGCTCGCTACCTACGCGATCGCACTTACTCCACACAACACGCCTAGTTGATGTGCGCGTTCGTGAGCGACTTGACCGTGCACGGCCCGGCCGTTGTCTGCACCACTAATCCCTTGTACGTCGCAACGCCAGCAGCGTCGACGAGCAGCTCCGGCGCGACTTTTTCCCAGACCTTTTGCTTCTTGAGTTGCGCGGCCGACAGCGCGTCTCCTGATTCGCCATCGACAAACACGCGCTCGCCGACAGCTGCACCGACTGGCGGCTCGACGAGCTCGACGCGAGTATGTTCAGCGTCGGACGCACACAAGACCATGCCGTGCGACTTGAAGCCGCCGAGCTTCGCAGGCTTGAGGTTCAGCAACACAAGCACTTTGCGGCCAACGAGGTCGTCGCGCGTGTAGAATGGGCGGAGACCCGAGCCAATCGGCGTTGGCGCGTCGTCGCCAACGTCAATCTCTTCGCAGAACAGCTTGTCCGAGTCCGGATGGTCCCAGATGTTCGTAATGACCCCAACGCGGATGTCAAGCCCGGCAAATAGCGGGGTTGCAGCTTTGACTACCGGTTTGACTACCTTAGGTGTCAATTTCGCCTTGGCCGCATCGGCTTGTTTCTGGACCTCGTCGTCCGTCAGGACCTTGGTAAACAGGATCGATCCGACAGTCACTTCCGAGCCAACGACGAGGTTGTCGTACGACAGCGACAGTGCTGGGAGCGTCGTTGGTGTCGCGCCTAATTTTGCAAAGATCTCGTCTGCGACATTCGGCATGAGCGGACTGAGAAAGTGCGCAATGACATATAGCGCTTCGAGGACCGTACGGACAACAACGAGGCGTTGCGCTGGCTCTTTCATGTGCCACGGCGCTTTGTCGGTCAAGTACTTGTTCGTCTCTTTGAGCGCATGCACGATCGCAAAGCACGCGGTCTGGAGCGCATAGTCCTGGTACGCAGCTTCCGACTCGCGCAACAGCGTCAAGACATCGAATGGCGCGTCGGCCGTAACGTCCGGCACACAGCCATCGGCGTACTTCTTGCAGATGTTGACTGCGCGGTGCACGAGGTTCCCAAGTGTATCGGCCAACTCGGCGTTGTGGATGTTCACGAGGTCATCTTCTGAAAACGGCATGTCAAAGCCGTAGCGCGCCGACCGTGCGATAAAGTACCGGAACGAGTCGAGACCAACCTTGTGAACCATGTCGTACGGGTCGACGACGTTCCCAATGCTCTTGCTCATCTTCGTGCCGTCCTTTGCGTTCACAAAGCCGTGCGCAAAGATGCGCTTTGGCAATGGAATGCCCGCGCTCATGAGGATGCACGGCCAGATCACGCTGTGGAACCACGTGATGTCTTTCCCAATGATGTGGACGCTCGCGGGCCAGTACTTGGCGAGCAACGGGTCGTCCGGGTACCCGATTGCCGACAAATAGTTCGACAACGCGTCAAACCAGACGTACATGACGTGCGCTGGGTCGTTTGGCAGCGGCACGCCATGTGCAAACGTCGTGCGCGACGCCGAGAGGTCCTGCAGCGGTTCGTCGAGACGGCGCAGAATCTCCTGTCGCCGGACTTCGGGCTGGAGAAATGCTGGATTGTCGTGGAAATGCTGGATTAAACGGGTTTGGAATTTGGACATTTTGAAAAAATACGATTTTTCCTGCATCTTCTTGAACGGCGTGCCAGTTGCTGGGTCCTTGTAGTCGGTCTGCTGCGCCTCGGTCTCGGTCACAAACGTCTCTTCGCGCACGTTGTACCAGCCCTCGTACGTGCCGAGGTACACGTCGCCGTTGTCGAGCGCGCGCTGGAACAGCCACTGCGCAAACGCTTTATGCTTCGCGCTCGTTGTCCGAATGAACGCGTCGTTCGACATGTTCAGGTCGCGCGTGAGCTGCTCAAAGATACTGGCGTACTTGTCGCAGAGTGCCATTGGCGTGACGCCAGCAGCTTCCGCGGTCTGCGCGATCTTCTGGCCGTGCTCGTCCGTGCCCGTGAGGAAGAACACGTCGCGGCCGTACACGCGGTGGTACCGCGCGAGCACGTCGGCCGTGATGTTCTCGTACGCGTGGCCCATGTGCGGCAGTCCATTCGTGTAGTGGATCGCAGTCGTGATGTAGAACTGCTCGCGGGGCGTTGCAGTCTCGTCGACTGTTTGCTTCGTCTCGGTCTCGACCTCGAGGTTCGAGATGCCCGCTTTGAGCGCCGTCACGTCCTCTGCGTGCGTCGTCGCCATGCTGCTTGTTTAGCTCGTTGAGTGTCGCTCAGCTGGCTTGCGTGCGCGCTGCTCGTTACAGAGTGCTGCTGCGTGGGTTGCTCGTGCTGCTTGTGCTGCGTCAAGAAGCTCCCTCGTTGATCGCTGAAATGCTCCTTGGTTCTTGTGGTTGCGCTGCTGCCCACACAAGTTACGATCCCACATTCAATGGCGGCTCAAGTACCCATTTTTATACTCATTACAAGTACAATTGTCAAGTATTGAAGCGCATGATTCTGGAATCGTGCTTTCATTGCTCGCACTTTCATTCAACTGACATTTCAGTATACTACGCTTAAGACAAATACTGCGCACAGAAGCAGCGGATCTAAACCTGCTATACTGCGTATGCATTTCGCAAGGCCATCATATTTCGCTTTCCCGCGCTGTTCAAACCTGCAAGGCGCTCTCGATCGTCCAACGCTCAGCTCGACGACGACGCGCGCGCGTGTGTGTATACGTGACGACCCGACCCGAGCTGTTGTCTCTGCTACTAGCATGGTACAGAGCACCACTGCACCGTTTGCGTATGCACCCCACAGCAGCAGCAATAACAACAACGCAAGTATCAGCGGGATGGCGTTCAGCACCGGTGTCATGCCATCGACAGCAACAACGGCCGCTGCTACGACAGGCAACTTCCACAGCAGCAGCACGTTCAGCAACCAACAACAGAGTAGTAGCAACCAGAGCGTCGTCGGCCTGAGTAGCAGCAAGTACGTCGACGATCCGTCGTTCTACGGCTCGGTGCTCGACCAGCTCCACGCCGAGCAAAAGAGCACGATCGAGGCGCTGAGCCAGCAGGTCGAGTTCTATCGCCAGCGTGAGGAGCGGTACCGCAAAGAAGTCGACTCGCTGCGCCACTACGTTGCGCGTAGCAGTACTGATGCTACCACAGGCGATACAGCAGCCAAAGCACAGGCGTTTGCCGACGTCGTGGCCGAGAACCGCGCACTCGGTGACGAAGTCGACGCGTGGCGCAGCCGCAAAGCTGCGTGGGAGCAAGATCGCCAGCGCCTCGAGCGCGCGCAGCTCGAGACTGAGAGCCAGCTGCGCGACGCGCGCCATAGCCTCGCAAGCCTCAGTCATGCAATCGAACAGCTCGAGCTCAAGATGCAGCGGCGCGATGCTGAAGAGCAGACACGCGCACTCGCGCTCGAGCAGCAGCTCCGGACCAAGACGCACGAATGCGAGCAGCTCCAACGCGACGCTAATGTTGTTAAACAGATGACCGAACAGCTCGAGCAGCTTCAGACCGAACTCACACATGCACAAGCGGCTCAACAGACAGCAGCTGATGCAGCAGCGCTCACACAGCGCGACCTCGAACGCCGTGTCGCTGAGCTCCAGAATGACCTCGCAGCCGCCCAGCGTGACGCAAGCAGCCAACAAAGCGCAGCAGCAGCGCTCCAGCGACAGCTCGAACACGCCACGACGCTGCTGGCAACAGCCCGCGAGTCAGCGCGCAGTACGGATGACGTGCAGCGCCACGAGCGCGAGCGTCAAGAGTTGCTCGCACTCACATCGACGCTCCAGCGTGAGAAGGAGACGCTCCAGGCGGCGTGTACTGACCGGCGACGCGAACTCGACGATGTCAAAGCCGAGCTACAAGCTGCGACGACGCGCCTCGCAGCGAAAGACCACGGCGTGATGGTCGCGACGCTCCGGAGCGAGATCGCGTTCCTCAAAGACCGACTGCGCACCGAGTTCCAGCTTGAGCGCGACGCGCTCACGACCACCCAAACAGCGCTCACACACGAGGTCACAGCGCTCCAGACGCAGCTCCGCGACAAGGATAGTCAGATTGGACAGCTCGAGTCGGAGCTTGGGAGCCGCGATACAAAAGTGCGACAGTATGCAAATGAAGCTGCGGACTTACGCGATCAAGTCCGCAGTCTACGCGCCGACCTTGAGGCAGCCCGCGCCAAGTACACCGAACTCCAGCAGTGCCGCTCAGTGCTTGCCAATCAACTCGACAGCGGCTTCCACGAGCTCCTGCACGACGAAGCGAGTGCTGCGACGGCGATCGAAGCGCGCGACGCGCTGCAGCGCGAACTCGCGCAGCTAAAACCGCGTGTCGCAAGTCTTGAGCTGCAACGCCAGAGCGCACTCGACGAGCTTGCACGCGTCCGGACCGAGTCGGCAGCGACGGCATCAAGGCTACATACTACAATCGACGAGCTCTCGCAGCAACTACGTGAGCGCGAGCAAGCGCTTGGAACGAGCCAACGGATCGTCGAGGAGCTGCAACAGGATAATGCAGCAGCACAGCAGCAGCTCGACGCTGAGACACGCGCTGCCGACGCCCTACGTACACGCTTAGCAGCGCTCGAGAGCGACCTCGCAGCGCAGCAACGCACGCACCAGCAACTCCGCGACGACCTCGCGATGCGCACGCAGCAAGTGCAGGCGGCCGTCGCGCAAGTCCAGGACCGCGAAAACGAGCTTGCGACCTGTCGTGAGGACGTCAACAAGCTTGAAAACGAGCTCGAAACGACACGAAAGCGGGAACACAAGCTCGTGCGCGCGCGCAAGCAGCTCGAAGCCGACGTTCAGCAGCTCGTACAGCGCATTGAAGCCGCTGGCGCACGCAACAGCGCACTCGGCGACAAGGTCGTTGCGCTCGCACAGCAGGCAAAAGCCGACGAGACCGATGTTGTTGCGTTGAGCGCTCAGGTGAAAGCGTATAGACGCCGTACGCGGCGGCTCGAGCAGCAATTGCGCGAGTCGACTGCCGGTGGCGACGCAGCAGGTGACCAGCAGACGCAGCAGCGACAGGAGCTGACAGCTCGTGCAGAACGGGCCGAGCAAGCGCTCGCAGCGCTCCAGTCGCAGTTGGAACAGACGCAGCGCGAGCGCGACGCTGCGACCAAGCGCGTACGGCTCTTACTGCAGTGCCAGCAGCAGCTGCAAACGACCGTCGAAGGCCACACGAGCGAGCTCGTGCACGAGTTGGAGTCGGTACAGCACGAGCTCGCCGCTGAGCGCAAGCGCGTGACTGTGCTGCTCGCAAATGAGAAAGCACTGCTGCGCGACCTGAGCGACCGCACGAGCGCAGTTGCGACGCTCGAGCGATCGGTCGAGACGCTCGAGCAGCAACAGCAGCGACGACGGCGATCGCAACATCGTTCGTCGCAGCTCAAGCCTGTAGCAGATGACGACGAGGGCGATGGCAATGACTCGGTGCGTAGTAGTGGCGGTGCGACTACGACGACGACGACGACCATTTCGCCACGCGGTAACAGTGCGGATGTCGAGCAGCAGCAGCAGCAATCGATGCGGCGACGACCCGATGCGCCAGCAAAAGAACTCGACGACCTGCTGAGTAACTTGGAGCGGATCTCCAACTTTTCGGCGCAGCAGCAGCCGCCACAGCAACTGCGGTACTGATACGCTGTGGTCTGCGTCTCGGGAGGTCTCGATCAGTGGGATCGTACGTATAACGTATAACGTACTATAGTAACGTATACTCGTAACTTGTGAGTGAGTCGCGTCAAAATGACACAAGTGAGTGCGTAGCTGTCTAGCGCATTGCCAGCGGTGTGAAGATACGGTATGTATCACGTGTTCGTGCTGCTGCTCGTTGTCAACTTGCTCGTCTGTTTGTTTGTGCGAGCTCGCTGCTGATCTGGAGTTGCATTGGCCAGCAGCTTGAACATCTGCTGAACAAATGGAGCTGCTGATCGGCATGTCGGAATGATTGCTACGATGATGGGCATCAAAAGTCATCATGGAGTGATCACTCACATGAGCGACACGAACGAACGCCGTGGAAGTACAAGACGACCAAACGCACAACGTACTTGAGCCGTCTATAGCTCAGTAGCGGCAACGAACGAGGCAGCGCGATGCCATCCTTCACGCACTGCTGCTGCCACAGTGCTATTGCACGTCTTGAGCACACACACGCATCATCGACACTGCAAAGTCCTCTCAGCCGTCAAGCATATACACATGCCGCTCGCATCTGTGCTCGAAGCGTTCCTCACAACGTCACTCACGACGCTCGCGTTCTTCAAGGGCTTTCACACCAAATACGTATACGCAGACGCGTTCACGTGGAGCTACATGGAGCGTGAAGCCGAGTGCATTCAAAGACGTGCGTCGTCGTCATCCAGTGCAGCTGCCAATAGCAGTAGCGACGTCATCGTCTTTCTGCACGGCTTTAGCGCGATCAAGGAGTCGTGGGTGTGGATCGCTGGCGGCATGGACCGCAAGCACCGTGTGCTCGTGCCCGACTTGCCCGGCCACGGTGCGACTGTCCCTGCCGACGCACAGCTGAGCTACAGCGTCGAGCTGCAAGCGCGTCGACTGCACGCGTTCCTTGACGCAACCGTACCGCACGACCAGCGCGTGCACCTCGTCGGCTGCTCCATGGGCGGCATGCTCGCCGGCGCGTTTGCGGCCGAGTACCCACATCGCGTACACTCGCTCACGATGTTGTGTCCTGGCGGCCTCTCGATGCCCCACAAGAGCGACGCACTGCAGCTGCTCGAAGCTTCGGGTCGGAACCTGTTGCTCGCGCACACAGCCGACGTGCTCGCAATGAACGCGCTGCTGAGTTTTCGCGTGCGCAAGCTCCCGCGCTGGTTTGCAGGCCTCATTGGCGACGGTCGGGTGTGTCCACTAGCAGCTCGTGTGTCTGGTTGTCTGTATACTCCGATCTGAGATGCTCACTGTATCTCTCTCTCTATACGTACAGGCGAAGCGACTGGACGTGCTCACAAAGATCGTACGCGACTGCTTTGCCAACCCAACGGTGCTCGACGCAATCGTCCCACGCATTCAAGCGCCGACACTCGTGCTCTGGGGCCGCAACGACCGCGTCCTTGACGTGTCGTGTGTCGACACGATTCGTGCGATGGCGACGACACGACTCGACGTGCGCGTGTTGGACGCTTGCGGCCACACGATCCATCACGAAAAGTTTCGCGAGTGCACGGCTGCGATCATTGCGTTCGTCGGCGACCAAGTAGGACTGGCCAATCGATAGACTGAGCCGCTCAAGACGCTCAGCCGTATACATACAACGGGTTTATACTCATGTAGGTGACTGTGCTACGCTGTTGCGCTGTGGTGCACTGCCTGTGATGCGACCACCAAAACAGCTAATGAGTGAATGTGCGTCCTCATGTACTCGACACTCACGACATAAGCGCCTCGTAGCCGTCGAATGCGCTGCCGTAGAGCTCGCGGCCGATCGCGCGGTCGCGCTGCGCGTCGTGCAGACGGCGCACTTTGCGTTCAGCCTGCGTCATCTGATGCGCTGCTGTCGGTGATGCTTCGACCTTGCGCTTGCGTGTTGGCGCTGGTGCAGGTGCGACGCGTGCGCCAATGCCTGCACGGCCAGTCTTGGGCACTGCTGCGACGGGCTCGACGCGGCCCGTGCCGGTCGGTCCGAGTCCCGTGCCGCTCTTCCAGCCCATGCCGATGAGCAATCGGTGGCCGCGGTTCGTCTCGGGCAGCCACACTGTGAACGCGCACACACACAGTCACAGTCGCCGATGCGTCTGTCAGTTTGGTGCGAGCGGTTGAGTGGCGTCACGCATACATGCACGTACATACACACAAGAAGCAGCTGCATCCCGTACCTTTGCGCAGTGCTGGTGTCTTTGACGACGACAGCATGTGTGCGCTCGATGCGTCGTGCTCGGCTGTGCTCGCCTCCTTGACGTACACGCTGCACGCGGTGCAATAGTACATGTTTGGTGGTGTTGCGGTCTGTGTGTCGTTGTCTCTCTCTTCTTCGTTGTCGTCGTCTCTGTCTCTGTTTGACTACACTGCTGCTGTCGTTGCTGTTGTTGTGTGTATGCTCGCGCCTCCTGTTCGCTCGTTCGCTTGAGCTCCGCTGCTGACGCCGGTTGCTCCGACTTGCGCTTCTTGTTCGTGTTCGTGTGAGCTTCTCGAGCTGTATGATTGTCTGACTCGTGACGTGCAAATTGTCGACATGACGCGTAATTACAAACATGCATTTCATTTCGTGGACTCAAACTCCAGTAGTGCTATTATCATAGTGCAAATACATCCACAAACTTCAAAACATGCCGATTTTGGCCAATCAATGGTACTAAAATCGCGATGCACATGTCGCGTCGTCTACTATTGCTGTCGCAAATGTGGTCTTTTTGCAATAAATGTTCAAAACGCTGACTTTGTCTATCCTGATCACCGACGTAGCGAAGCGCATGAACGACCTACGAGTGACGCTACGTGTGCGAGCTCGTGCGGTGCGCGAAAGAGCACAACGAGCATGCCGAACGGCAGCTTCTCGGCCACGAGTCCGTGCGATCGGCCACGCGCGACAGCGCATACGGTCGTAAAGCTCGCAAACACGACCTGGAACGCTTCGTCGCCGACATGGATCGCTGGCGGCAGCGGCGCAGCAGCGCGCGCGTTGATACTGCTTGCTGCTGCGGCTGCTATTTGTGTATCGTCGATGCTGCAGCTGTTCTGCTGTAGAATAGCGCGCCGCGTTACTTGGTCAAACACGCGTGTGATCTCGCGCGTATCGAGTAGCGCAGATGCGCTGTTGTCGTGCAGATCGACGCGCACGCAATGGCGGCTACTGCTAGTGGCGTCGAGCAACTCGAAGCTGCCGAGTGCAAACTCGACGCCACCACGCGCACCGAGACACAAGACACCGTCAAACACGTTGCCCTGTGGTGTGTCAAGCTGCAGCAGCTCGTGCACGAACGCGCGGTAGCTGCGCGCAGTGCGCGTTGTCGCCATGTGCTTGAGTCAGCGAGTTGCAAAATGACAAGCACCTGTATCAGGCATGACGAATTCGACTAATATAAGCCGATTGTACTAATATAGGCAGACACTCATTAATTGCAAGTGAGCTACTACTACTACTACTACTTGCGTCAGAGCTTGAAGACGCGCATGAGTGCACTGAATGCACGCTCGGTGCCTCCGTTCTGCTTGTACAACTTGGTCGCAAGGCGCACGCGCAGGACGTCGATCTCGACGCGCTTGGCGCGAAACAGCGCGACCATGCGCGGCGACGTCAGGAACTGCGTCCATACGCCACCACAGCAATAGCGAGCCGTGTCAGTGCGTGTATAAGAGTCGGTGAGTCTCTTGGTCCACTACGCACCTGACAGAGCTGCGTGACGTTCTTTGGCTTGAGCGTCGCGACGCACTTTTCAAAGTCAATGAACGTACACTGCCATTGCTGCTGCAGTCTTTCAGTACCGACTGGTGCTGCGTGGACGAGGATGTGGCGATGCGGGTGGGTCATCTCGTCCTTGTTGATGCGCAGGAGGTCCAGTGCAAAGCACTGGTTGGTAGCAGCAGTAGCGCTGCTCGTTAGCATTGGCATGCGTACTATACACGTGTACTATACACGTGTACTATACACGTACACACACATGCACCCAGACAAGTATACACACCTGGCAGAGCATCTCGCGCAGGATCCAGCAAGCGCTCGCGTGTGTTGTCGCGGCGGCGCCAAGAAAGTCGACGACGTTACAGCCATCGACGCGATCGCAGACCAGCCACCCGGGGCCGCTCGCGTGCAGCTGTGCGCCAATGCCCATGCGGTTGAGCGCGCGCAGCCACGTGGCCTCGGCGTCGATCGCAGCCGATGCTGTGAGTGCTGCAACGCCGCTCGGCTCGGCCGATGCAGCGCCGAGCTTCATCACGACCGTAGCGCCACTCGTGCGCAGCTCACCAGCGTACAGTACGCCGCGCTTGCCACGCGCAAAGAAGCGTGGGTTGTGCATCCACTCGTGCAGCAGTTCGGCTGCTGCGCCTTGCGCGCTCGTGAGCCGCTCAATGTGGTTGTCGCCGAGCTTCCATTGCTTCCACCTGATGCACGTGCATGCACCTCATGTGAGTTCACACCAGTTTGCAGCCGCACATCGCACGCACAACGAGATGGACTTGTCACGCACCGCTCGAGGTGACTGGGCGTCGCTGCCATCGCTGCTGCATTCTCAGTGCGCGTGTCGTCCGTTTGGCGACACTGATGCTGCTGCTGCTCGAGCGCTGCGTCGCTCGCACGTTGCTGGAGCGCTGCACGCAGCGCCGCGCGCTCGTCTGCAGTGAGCAGCGTCTGCAGTGACTCGCAGCGCGCAACAACGTCGAGCGTCCACTTGCGTGTCATTCGAATGCCAATCATATCTCGACACGTGAAAGCAATCGTTAAGACTATCACGTATCGATTACATACGTGAAAGTAGCACACACTTGAATATGTATGCATGAGGACGAACGCCTCGACGCCATTGCGCACGTCATGGTCGCTCCATCGTATCGCCGTGTGCCATGTGTGCCATCGACTGCTCTTGCTACTTGTAGTCGCCATCACTAGTTGCTTGCTGTTGACTATGCACGTCTCGCTCTCGAGTGCAATGCGTGTGTGTGTGGTTCCACCGCAGCTGCTGAAGGAGATGGAGATCCGCTGCCAGCTCCGCATGCTGCTGAGTGTATGCATGCGAGTCGTAGCGAATCATCGCATCTCACGACTGCCAAGAAGCGAGTTGCTCGTGTCTTGCGTTGTCGCTGACGATGTCGCTGCCGGTGTCGAGCGTCCACGAGCTTCTGCATTTGCCCTTGTGTTGTGATGCAGGTTGTGATGATGACCATGATGGAGCAGTCGACCTTGATTTCAATCGAGCAAAAGTGCTGGAGCGTGATGTAATGCATGCTGATCTCTCCTTTTGGATCGTCGCCATACAACGTACAACCAGCCAACACAAGACAGAGTGACAGAGCGAACAACTATCGTGTTACTCGTTCTGTTTGTTCGCTGCAGCCGCTTCAGTGTAAGCTACATTGAAGTGGTCCCTAAACTCGGCTGCCATGTCGCGAGACTTGTGCAGCGAAATGTGCTCTCGGTTGTGGAGCGTAGCGGCAACAGTCCAGTTGAATGGGCCGTCGAGAACGGTTTGGT
>JAADWX010000259.1:0-29554 GCA_023336405.1 Globisporangium echinulatum | reverse complement strand
TAAAACCGCAGAGGTTATGCTTCGCCGAGAAGTACACCTTCTGCTCGATGAAGCGGCCGGTCGGACGGTACGCCGGCTGGAACTTGACATCTGTCGCGTAGAGCGCATGTGGGTGATTCTTGAACAAGTGTCCTTCTGCCTGTTGGTCAGCCATGACGACCGGCTTGACGAGAAGCTCGTAAAGTCGTGACTCAATGATCTAGATCACGCGGTGCACTGTTTTCTCGATTGTCGACACGGTCATGTTGAAGTCGAGCGCGTGCTTGGACCGTGTACCGAAGTGCTATAAAACCGCGAACGTGACGAAGAACGAATCTTTCGGCGCGACAGCTGGTTTGCGTCCACGGCCCAAAATTCATACAATCATGACCTCATTCTCGACTAAAGCCCAAATAGAGTTGAACTCGGAGCTGCTGAAGTTCGTCACCGCTCTTAGGGTCTCGTCTCCTCCGACCGAAAGAAACTCGGATAGTAGAGGAGCGTCGCACTCGGCTTTGTCGTCTTCGGCGTTGCGCGCGAGTTCGCCGAACGTGTGGTGGCTGGACACGAGGTTTGTAAGTTCGTCATCCATCTGGCGCTGGAGACGAACGGCTGCTTGAGTGGCTGTGTTGGTCATCGTGTGATCGGAGAAGAGGATGTCGGGGAATGCATTGTTAGGTCTGCAAGTCCAAAGAGCAGTCGTGCGATTGATCTAGACCAACTTCATGCAATCGGTGGCTGCGATGTAGCGAATAGCATCAATGGCTGTGATTTAGCGAAAAACCAGTCTTATTCGGTATTGCCGATATCACAAGCAGAAATATGGAGATTTTTCGATACGACTCGATTGCATCTAATATATGTGATTTATTTATCAGAAGGTCAGTCACCTATAATATTTTTGAGTTGCTGGCTATAAGACATCAATGTGCCATTTACACCCCATAACTTGCTAAAAACAGACCAACATGAAAAAAATACACAAGAGCGGAATATAACACTCTTGTCTAGTTTTCCGAGGCATAACACGACAAAAAATGACTATTTGCTCCAGTTGTCTAATGAGGAACAAGTCGAAGTTTCCACGTTCTTTAACGCGTTCAATGTTTAATACAGAGACCTCAATGTTTAAGCTAAACACCTGTTCATGTAGTCGAAGTGCAGCATCGATGACGTGGCTACATGGCGTACAAAATTCGTCGGATGTCCTTTCAGTGGAAACCACGTGTGTCTCTCAAGCAATGCTTCATTCACCTTATGAGTTGTCAACAGTTTTGATAGTCAAACACAGACGATGTTCATTGCATCTGCAAGACCGATTCGCGCGCGCGCCATGGGCACGAGACAACGACAACATATCCATACGTCTAGACTGCGCTATACGCCGGAAGAGTCGAAACAGCTTGCTCGTTGCTCTGCTTCTTGGTCACGAGCTCCGTGTGCAAGCTCATTTGCGCGACCGTGCAGCACGCACAAAAGAACGCGGCACAGCAGTCGGTCGTGCAGTCGCCCGGGATGTGGTAGTGGTGGCGCACCACGTTGCGCACGCAGCTGACGATGACGCCGTACACGAACGCGCACACGCACACGCCAATAAGGAAGCCGACCTTAGGTTCGTAGGTCTCGTACTGATAGCCTCTGTGGTCGTGGATGACGTAGGTATACTCCTCCGATCGGCCTTGCGTGTAGTATAGCGCGTAGAACACGACGACGCCGATGTAAAGCGCAAACATGGAGAGCGCGGCGCCACTAGGCGACTTCCCGATGCGACGCAGCGAGTCACCAGCAGCGCAGCACGGTAGGCACCAGGAGTAGAATGCGTTACCGGGCGCCGCGCAGCAGCCGCATAAGTCAACCTCCCACGCGCCAACGTCGCTGGAGTTGTCGTCGATTTTCTTTGGAAGAGCATCCGTGTCAACAGGAATGCGCTGTGGCGCAGCGTTCGAGGTAGCGTCGACGTGGATCACGAACGGCGCGTTGGATGCGTCATGCGGCGTCTGAGCGTTGGCTGTAGGGAACGTCATCGCGGTTGACGAGGTGAAAGGGGACTGCTGCGCGAGGCTGGGCGAGCTGGGGAATGACGAGCTCACAGGAAGCTGAAAGATGGTGGATGGGGCGGCGACGAGCTAGCTAGCATTCAGCGTTTGGGCAGGCAGTGCGATTGATTGGTTGATCGGCTGGATGACTGATGGACCTGCTGAATGGCCAAGCGCAATGACACATTACATCTCACAGCTGTTGCCACCCACATGAATACGAGTCCGAGCCCCCCAAGCACCGCCTCAGTAGCAGGACTCGATGAACGAGCACATAGCAAACTGAAGAGGAGGTGCTCAGAGCTTGGCGACCAGAGGGTCTGCAAGCTGGTACCTGACTGGATACCTGCTAGTAGGGACGAAATCTTCTGGTCTGCTAGTCAAGCGACAGTGACGCATTACGAACGTGCGCAGATCATCAACTCAGGATGGTTAGGTGTGTGTATGTTTGTGTACAGACCTGCTGCCGACCGCCGCATGCTGCTGACTGTGTGACTCATGGAGGTAGAGCTGGATACTGAGTTTCATCTAACAACGAGCAAATCCCAGAACTTTGACCTTGATCCAAACTTTGTGCTTGACCCAGACATTCGACCTTGACGCTCAAGGACCGCTGGCAATGACTTTGCGTATGCGCGTTCTCGTTAGCATAGATGCAATCGAAGCGGTCGCTCTTGTCGTCCAGCGAGTGTTGACGTCAGACAAAGGGACGTAGGTGAAGAAGATACAGTAACGTCGAATACGTGCAGCACGAGGCTAGTGCTGACCGAGGTCAAGCGAGACGCAGCGACAACGAGCGCGTGAAGACATCGGCGTTGAAGATTGCGACGCAGATAGTGCTCTTTACGTCTGCGAACGCGCTCGAGAAGGCTCCAAGCACTCGCACACTGTTGTCACAATGTACTACATAGCACCTCATTGACAATTGACGACTTGGATTGATTGATGCTGCTGTAGTGCGCACGCTCGCTCCCTACGCATCCGACATTGCAAGTGCGCGCATACACACACGCATATCCATACACACACACACACACACTCACTCATTCATCACTCGGCCGACTCGCTCACGCCTTGACCGCTGCATGCGCATCATTATCGAGCACATCGGCGATCCACTGCGAGATGTGTTCAGCCATGTCGCGCGTGCCATTTGCGTCCATCATGAAACCGTGCGACTGCGGGACCATGCGGTGGCGTGCGCGCGTGAAGCGCGTCTGGTAGCCCTGGACAAACTCGTTCGGGACCCAGTCGTCGGTTGGCGAGTAGACAAACAGCGTCTTGTCTTCGTGCGCATGCACGAGCGCGTCGTCGAGCTCGCGCACTTGCTCCATCTCGTGCAGCGCCATGAGCAAGACGTTGCGTGCGACGCTCCGGTCGACGAGCGCGAGCGTCGCGTGGTGCAGCACAGCCTCGTTGTCGGCACCGATCGCTGCGCGGATGAGCATGCGACGTACAGCGAGCGGACAGAGGAACTCGAGTGCGCGGACAGCAGCAACGAGCAGCTCGCGGCGTTGAAACATCGGCGTGAGCGCAACACCCTTTGCCGAGCGGCCAATGTGCGTGATCGTCGGCTGCATGAGGCAGATCTTTGCAATGTGCGATGGGAACTGCTTGGCGACTTGGAGCGTCATGTACGCGCCGATCGAGTGCGAGATGATCACAAGTTGTAGTGCTGGGTTCGCAGCAATGCGCTGCTGCACAAAGCTGCACTTGTGTGCGATCTGTTCCGCAAACGTGAACGCCCGGTGGCTGTTCTTCCACGGCATAAAGTGCCCGGCGTTCGAGAGCGCACGCACTTCGTGACGCCGGCCGTGGCGCTGCACGAGCGCGCGCATGAGCGGGAGGTAAAAGTGTGCGATCCCTGGGTTGCCCGGCAAAATGAGCACGAGCGTGTCGCTCGTTGCACCACTTGCGTCTGGGATCGCGTGGTACACGAGCGACTGCGCCTGCACGCCGTCGGCGAGCTCGTGCCACTCCTCGACAGGACTCAAGAGCACGTCGAGCAGTGCGTTGCGCTCACCTGTGACTGCACCGACAGCGTCGGCTGGTGCTGCAAGCGCATATGAGGAAGCGTGGGCGTGCACGACGTGGCGCGCATGTGTGAGCTCGTCGATGATTGTGCGGTGCACGCGCAGCTGCGCAAGGTGGCGCTGCCGCTTGTGGTACACGAACCGCACGAGCGCGAGCAGCGCAAGCGGTGCGAGCACACGGTAGCGCGTCTGCAGGCGCGCAAGCAGCGCTGTGAGCACAGGGGGCAGCGCCATTACGTGCCGGCCAGTCGAACGATCTGTTGGAGCGTGTCGACGAGGACGCTTGGCGGGCGGACGGCGGAAGCACAAATGGTGACTGCTCAACCAGCGATCGAATGACGCAGTGTTGAACAAACGAATGATGTTGGCAGATGGAGCGATGCGTAAACAACCACTCTTGACAATCGTCATATCACTTACAAAGATCAAGATGTCTACGAGAATCAACATTCAGTGAAATAACGCCACCAAAATGGACAAAAACACACTTTCAACACATTTGTTGCACCCTAAATCGTCCAACAGTCATCATGAACTGTCGACATCAACGTCCGTGCTGCTATCGACAGCTCCGACCTCTTCCTCTCTACTCGCTCATTCTCTCAGTATGAACATACTCATCCGATCTTTTGTGGGTTTGCATGATCCGACTTGAGCAGCGCAGGCGCGTGCGGCGCCACGAGCAATCGCCGCAGGTCGTCCGACGACCCCTGTGTCGTGTCGCCATGTGTCTCCCACACGCGCGACGCAACGAGGAGACTCGCGATCGCGCCGCCGCTGCCGGGGTTCGATGACAACACCGAGAGGAATCGCGCAGCGTACACTTTCGTGAGCGTGCTGTCGCTCTGTTTCGCCTTTGGGACAACGGTCCCTAGTACATTCAGCAGCGCCGTTGCGAGCTGCGAGCTCACGGCGTTGCGCGCAAACTGCGTCGCGGCCTGCGTGTGGCGCTTGAGCGGGATCATGTGGAGACACAGCAGCAGCTGCAGCTCCGTTGCGTCGTTGCCACTGCCATTGAGCCACACGAGCGGCAACAGCGTTGCGAGCCGCGTCGCGTCCATGCCTTTCACCAAACTGTCAATGCACGCCGGCACGAGGCAGAGATGCCCGAGCAACTGGAGCGCCATGCGCGCGAGCTGCCCGTCGGTCGTGGCTTCCGCCCGTGCCAGCAGACGGTACACGATCGCAAACAGACTTGGGATGAACGGCGGCACGCGCGCAGCAAGCGCATCGAGGCTCTTGCTGCTGAACGCGAGCATGTGGAGGCTCTCGAGGCACCGGAGCGGCAGGAGCGGCGCCGAAGTTGCAAACGACAGACTCGCGGGCGTCGCTTCGTGGTCGAGCGCACTCAGGAGCGCGAGCACGCCACTGCTGTTGTCGGTCGCCTGCACGACCTGCACGTCCATGTCAGCACTATACTGGAGCAAGTGGCGGATCGCCGTTGCAATCGGCAATAGCCGCGCGTGCAGTACGGCATCGAGTGTCTGGGGTGACGCGCGCACGCCCGCCATGTCGTGTGCGAGCGCATGGAGCAGTCCGTGCATGACGTACGTGTCGACGCGCTTGGCGTCGTTGGCCGCTGCTGCTGCTGCTGCAATTGCTTTCTTGGTCAGTGGCCGCTTGCTGCTCGTACTCCCGACTGGCAATGGATCACTTGGTACTGTTGGGTTCTGCCACCCGGCGATCTGCGCGTCAATGCCGCGCTGCGGCTGCGCGTTGTAAAAGTTCACGTAAATGCCGGCGACGCAGAGCTCGTCGCGCTGCGCGGCGTACAGGAACGTTGGCGGGAGCTCAAACACGCGATGCGCGTCGTCATGCGTCGTGGGGCTACTAGTACCATCGCGGTCGCGCGCTGCGTGGAACTGCAGCGCTTGCTGTGCGATCGCAATGAGTTCGGTCCGCATGCGTGTGGTCCACATCATGTGCGGCTCGCAAACGTCGCTCACGAGCACGCGTAGAAACGCCTGGGGGCCGTCGCGCGTCAGCAGATCGAGCAGCGCGCGCGTGAACACGCGCTCGATCGTCTGCTGGAGCCGCAAGACGTACACCGCGATCGTCTCTTCCTGCGCACGCGCGTGCAGCAATTGCTCGAGTGCACGCGCTGCGCCAATGCTAATGCGCTCCTGCGCGTCAGTGTCACTTTTGTCAGGATCAGTGTCACTATTGTGGGTTTCGCCTGGGACGTACTGGAACAGCAAAAGTGTCAAATACCACACGACGCCGTGCTCGGCGAGCTGGAGCAAGAGCACTTCGGCCATCTCACCGGCGCTGCTCGCCATCTCACACACGATCTGGAGCGACAGATCCGTTGCGACGCGGTCGCCGTCCTGCGCGAGGAACCGCGTGAGGCACGGCAGCAGGTCGAGCGACTGCGCGGCGGCCGACACGCGGCCGTTCGGCTGCCGCAGCACATGTACGAGCGCTTCGAGCACGTAGTGCGTCGTGACCTGCACGTCCACGACGCCGCCGAGCGCACGTAGCGCGGTCTGGTGCGCAAACAGCAGCTGCAACGCGCCACAGAGCGCGCGCAAGCCAAGGCCCGAGCTGCACGCGTGCGCATTCGCGTCCGAGAGCGTGGCAGCGAGGTTGAGCACGCGCACAGCCGAGCTAAACGCGCGCACAAACGCAGTCTTGCGCGCAAGCGCAGTGCTCACATCGATGAGACTCGGGTGCCGCGATGCAGCAGCACTGCTGGTGGTGTTGTTGCTACCACCAACCGGTTTGGTGTCGCGCAGCTCGAGGATGCACTTCTCGAGCGCTTCGAGCAGCACGGCGACGTTGCAGAGCGCCGTGATGCTCGGTGCGTCGGGGAACCGCCGCATGAGCAGCGCCGTGGCATCGAGGAGCTGCACAGCGTCGTGCACAGAGAGCAACTTGGTCGGGAGCCCGTCGCTCGCGAGCGCGCCGCGTGTTGTCAACAACGCCTCCGGGTGCACCCAGCGGTTCACCGAGTCGAGCAGCGCCGAGAGGAACGCCGCGTCGTCGTGGATCGGCCAGCCGGGGAAGCGCTTTTCATCGAGCAAGTTGTGGAGGTAGTACTGGTAGCACTGCAGCGCGTGCACGTCCTTGGGGTACTCGATCAGCGCAACGCACGCTTCGTGGTCGCTCGCCTCAGTGTGCGACATGACAAACGTCCCCGTTGCTGCGTCCGTGTGGTGCGCCATGAACTTTTCAATGTACCGCACCATCTGCGCGCGCATCGTCGCGTTCCAGACGACTTCGGGGTTCGCGGCATCCGTAAACAGCGCCTGCGCAAACCGTCGCGGGCCGTGCCGCAGCAGCTGCGCGACCATCGACACGGGCAAGAGCCGCACGAGCCAGCTCTGGAGGCAGATGCGCGTGAGCGGGTCGGGCGCAAACACGCCCTTTTTGTTCTGCTGTCCACCTTGACTGTCGGATGACGCAGCTGCTGCGTGGTTCAAATTGTTGCGCCGCGACTGGCGCAAGTGGATGTGCGACATGAGCCGCGCCGCAACCGCCATCTCGTCCACGTCGGTTGCGAACCGGAGCAAGTAGTAGAACAGACCCGTTGCGTGGAGGCTCGGGATGATCGCTTCGTTGTGGCGCACGAGCAGACGGATGAGCCCGAGGCACTTTTTGAACACGACGCGGTTCGGACAGTCGAGCAGCCCGACGATAAACCGCAGCGTCTCGTCTTCGCACAGCCGGCGCTTGATGCGGCTCATCGGACTGATGGCCGAGCCCTCAAAGTGCGTGAGGCGGCCGTACTTGGGGAACTTGACGTCCTGGTGCATGTGCCCTTCGTCCTCGGACGTGTGGCAGTCGACGAGCCGACTCAGCACGCTCAAGCACGTCTGCAGGATCATTGAGCCGCTCATCGCGCCGCAGTGCTCAGCCACGACAGTGCACCGACTCGGTCCGTCGTCGTCGTCACCATCGTCATCGTCATGGGCTGCAAAACTCGCACGGTCGCCAATGCGAAGGCGCGGCGACGCGTCAGCGCTGCTCGAGACAACGGAGCTCTCGAGTCCCGACTCTTCGAGCGCATCGATCGTCTGCTTCGCGATCGCGCCCTCATCGTCGTCGGCATTGTCCGTTGCGTCGTCGTCTTCGAGTGCATCGTCAAACTCCTCCTCGTCGTCGTCGTCATCGTCGTCGTCCTGTTCGACCGAGTCCGTGTCGTCGAGCGGATCATCGACGTTGTACTCCTTCTCCGAGCCGTCCGCGCCCTCGGACAGTACGATCGGCTTGACTTCGCGCATGAGGTCGAGCACCATGCGGATGTTGTCCTCTTCGCAAAGGAACCGCGACGCGTTCAACGCGCTCGAGAGCACGCGGTCAAGGAAGAGCATGATGTTGCCACGCACGACGAGCGGCCACTGCCGGCCACTTGTACTATTGCTACTGGTACTGGTACGACTGGTACTGCTACTACTGTCGGCTTGCTGCATCATCGTGACGCGGATCATGTGGTTGAGAAACACGAGCGAGCTGAGCTGCTGATAGTGGCGCTCGTACAGCTGGACCATGACCTTGAGCACGAGCAGTCGAATGTCCGACTTGGCGTACTGCTGCTGGCTATGATAGTGGTGCGAGTCGCTCAGTGACGCACTAGCCGCGTGCATTGACGCTGTGAGCGCCGGCGCGTCGACTGTCAGTGCGTCCTCTTCTGCGAGCAAGCGGTAGTATAGCAGCGTCATGAACCAGTCGGCGCCGTCAATGTCGTCGACGAGCACGCCGCGGTCATCGAGCACGTGCGTGAGGTAGTACGCGCCGACCTTGAGCTCGTGCTCCAGGCATGTGTAGTCGACAGTAAACTCGTTCGAGTTCCACGCGACGTACCAGCGCGGCACCTTGTTCGCGCGCTTTTTGCGCTTCTTCTTGAGCCGCTTGTCGCGTTCGTCACGCGCGTGCGCGTCTGCTTCGGCGGCCTGTTTGGCTGCAAGGGCACTCCCGCGCTGGGCCGCAAACGCACGCAGTGCCTGCTCGTCAAGCGACGCATCATCGCTGTCGTAGCCCTCGGGGCCACCGCCGCCGGTACCGTCGTCGTCGTCGCTGTCGCCGTCGGCAGACGTGTCGGGCTTGAGCAAGAACGACAGCGGGACGTACCGCGTGAACCGGTTCGACGACGAGATCGTCTTCTTCGCGACCTCCAGTGCGAGTCGGTGCTCCGTTGCGCTAAAGAAGCACTCGAACGGGAACGGCGCAAAGTGGATCTGCTGCTCCGAGTGCGCATGCTGCAGCTGTAACTCTGTGGTCATCGTCGTGCCATTTGCATTTGCGCTATTACGCGTGCGGTCGTACTCGCTTGTCGAGTCGCGTGCAAGTGGGTCCATGTACAAGTAGCACTGGTACTTGAGGCGGTACAGGTCGAGCTCTGCGACTTCAGTCTCAAGCTTGTAGATGAGCTCTTGGACAGCTGCTGGACCCCAGACGAGGTCTTTCGTCGCATAGCTCTTCCAGAGTCGGTCAAAGAACTCGGGCAGCAGCACGACGCACTTGGCATTGCGCACGAGCCGCGCGCGCGTATTCACCCCCGACACCATCTTGCTCCGGCCGCTCTCGGTCGCGTTCGTCATGTCACGGCTCTTGTGGTGTGATGCGCCGTTGCTGTTGCTGCTGTTGTTGTTGTTGTTGTTGCCATTGTTGCTGGTCGGTGCATACATGTCCGAGCCGCTGGCAGTCGGAAGGTACCGGCCAAACTCGTCGTACTCGAGCAAGTGCACAGGAATGTCGTCGAGCAGCGCGTGTGGGAAGACGTTGCGGATCACGTACGACGACCGTGGGTTCTCATGCGTGAGCAGTGCGACGAGCTGCGACGAGATGCGGCGCTGCGCCTTGTCCTGGCCGTCGAGTGAGAGGTAGAGCTGCCAGAGCAGTGCACCGTGCTTGCGTGCAAAGTCCTGGATGAGCTCCACGAGCTCCGACGGCTGCTCGAGCACGTGGATCTTCACGAGGATCGACGAACACTTGGCGACCGAGAAGCTCAGCGACCGGTTGAACAAAAACAGCGCGTGGTGACGCATGAACTCGTCGATGCGCATCGCACGCAGGAGCTCACGCGACACACGCTCAGGTGTCGCTTTCTTGCTGCTTGAGAGACAGACTTCGAGCGTCTGGAGGACCATCATGATCACGAGGTAGTCGAGGCCGAGCTGCGAGTACGACAGCGCGTTCGCAATGCTGCGCTTGACGTTCGATGACGACTGCTGCTTTGCGCGCGCCCGCCCTGGTGTTGCACGCTGCATTCTCGCTTCCAGTTGCTGCTGCAGCGACGCGCGACCGACGCGGTTGCTCTTCGACAGGTCGAACGCGCGTGAGACAAACAGGCGGCTGTGGTACTTGGTAAAGATCGCGCGGCGGTTCGCGGTCTCGGACTTGACGCTCCGCGTGTCCGAGTAGTTCAGCACCATGTACTTGAGCACGCACGCCGCGGCAAAGCAGACCTCTTCGGCCGGCGCATGGAGCAGCTCCATGATGATCTCGACGCTGTGTTTGTACTGCGAACTCGGAATCTCCTCAAACACGCCGCGCGTGCACAGCAAGCGCTGGATCGCAAGCAGCAGCGCGACTTGGAACTCGGTCGTTGGGATCGGCGCGTCCGAGCTCGACGGACTCGTGAGCTGCGCGACCGCGTACTCTTTCAAGCTCTCGAGGAGCTTCATGAGCGACGCGAACGCGCGGCGGTCACGCTGTCGCACGCCACCAAGTGGGATGTTCCGGTTGAACTGCTCGAGTTGGCGGAAGATCGTCGCGAGCGACTCGCGCGTCACGAGCGTCGGGATCAGGCTCAAGCTCACGAGCTTGCGCAGCAAGATGTCCTCCCACTCGGGGTGCACGTCGGTGCCCCACGTGCCCTCTTTGCACGCGACCTTGGTCTCTTCAGTCGACCATGCGACGTGAAGCTTGTTCATGCGGCACATCTCAACCATGTTGCTCAGAAACAAGCTGCGCGCTTCCTTTGGACTCAAAAGTGTCGTCGACCCGGCAACGCGCAGCCACGCTGGCACGGCGTGTTCGCTCCCAATGTCGCCGAGCATCTGCTGCAGCTCGCGCTCGTGCTGCGCTGTGACGTGAAGTAGACCGAGGCCAACGTCCTTGTCGCGCCGACTCACAGTCGACGAGAGACACACAAAGCGCCGCGTGCGGCCGTGCTTGAGCTCGATTGCAAACTTCCCACACGTGCCTTCCGACTCAGTGCTTGCATCGTCCGATGCGGACGCAGTCGACGTCCCAGCTGACGACGACAGCGACGGGTACATGACAACATTGAAGATGTCACTTAGCGAGTGACTTGCAAGCGTACGGCGCGTCACGGGGTCACGCTCGACGACAGCAGTCGCTGTGAGCGCGAGCAGCCGCAGCTGCAGACGATGTGTTGGATTCTTACTCACCTTGAGCACTGGTAGCTCAAACGCAACGGGCTGTGGGATGTCGCGCGTTGACGTGAGCGCGTCAAACTCGCACGAGTCCGATACCTCTTCGACAAAGAGCGTGGCGTTGAGCCACGACCGGAGGTTATTTGCGAGAGCTTGGATGAACGGCTCGCGGCTGTCGCTCCAGTACCGGTGCACGCGGTTGTTCTCGTAGTACAGCAGTAGCTCGTTCGAGTTCGTCGTCACGCGCTGGATCTTGACAATGTCAATGAGCAGGATCGACGAGAGCGTCGTGCGCTTCTCTGGGTCGAGTCGATCGAGACTTGATGCCCGCACAGCGAGCAACACGTTCACTTTCACGGGCTGCTCGAGCGTACTGCGCGTCGTGCTGAGCTTGGTCATCGTGAACGTCTTGCCGCAGAGCTGGAAGAGGCTGTCAAAATACATGCCATTCGCGCTCGTGCCCATGATGCTCGCAGCACCGAGCGGACCGGTCGCCCCGGCGCTACTGCTGTTGGCGTCACTACCGAGGATCACCGGGCTACTCGTTGCAATGTCGAGTCCGTCCTTGCGGACCGACGACGCGCGTTCACGCAGCTGGTAGTACGCCGAGAGCAAGTGCTGCCGGTTGCGGCACGTGTACGTCTCCTTGAGGTTCTTGCCAATAAAGACCGTGAACGACCGGTCGACGTTCGGTCCACCGCCGCTGTCGGATGCGACCGTGATCTCCTTGATGTTGTCAAACGCATAGCGCTCCTTCACCTCCTCTGTGTACGGGTCGACGATTGTCAAGTGGTTGCTGCTGATCACCATGATGCTGTATCGATCGATCCAGGCATGTTCAGTCAGGTAATCAGCGTCAGTCAGTCAGCCAAGTGGTCGGCTGCAGGAACTACGCCAAAGAGGGAGAAAGGGCTGCTACTTATACGTGCACACATGCAAACATTGATACAGGCAGATAGACGCACCGCTTGACAGAGCGCAGGAAGCCCACGCGCGTAACAAAGAACCGTGCAGCGTAGATCACGCCCGAGTACCGGTCGGCGCGCACATCCGTGTCCTCCCAGTCGTCCTTGTCGCCTGGCGTCGGTGCATCGTTGCCAGCAGCACGACTTGCAGTGTCGGGCTCAAAGCCGCCTGTCTCGGGGCCACGCGGCACGTAACCCTCAGGGAGCGAAAGCACCTCTTTGCCAAACACAATCGGCTCGAGCTTTTGCTTGAGACGCTGCAGTTCGTCGACCATGTTGCAAACCTGTCGCGCGTCTGTGCGCTTGCACGTGCAGACGCAGAGTCGACGGTAGCAGTAGTTGCAGCAGTCGTTTGGTTTCCACACTGGCAGCACCAACTGCAACGACGACGGCAACGGCAACAGCTGTAGCGCTTGCGGCGCGATCTGTGAATGCTGCAATGCCGAGTGCAATCGCTACGAGCACCAAAGTGAAAGAAGACCGACGACTCTTGCGGTTTGTATTGCGCAGAAATCAGTGCAACGGGGGGAAGAAGCCCCGTTTTAGCGCTAAAACGCAGCTGCAGCCCTAATTCGAGCGCTGAATTGCACTATTTCGTCGATAACGAGGCGTAATCGCGACCAAGTGAAAATGGATGCTGTGAGAAAGTGAGAAAGTGAGCTACATTTCAAGGATGCAGTTCAAGTCTCCCATCTAGAGCATTGATGCACGCTCAATCCGACCCTCTGCTGCTGCCATTGCTGAAATCAACAACGCGATAATGTTGAAACACGAGCGTGGCTTGCAGCATGGCGCACGATAGGGCGGAGAAGTGCTGCGAAGGCATGATCGTTGGAAACCTGCCTGGACAAAGTGCAAATGAGATGAACCTAGGTTCGCTTCGAGTTTGCTCTCTTTATCGCCATCGCTTGTTGTTTGCGCACAGCGACGAAGTGGAAACAGACTCTTGTGTAGTCAGGGTTGTCAGGTCGAACTACGCGAGAAGGAGATTGCTCGGAACCGCGCACCTTCGTCTCGGCCTCGACAGTGCTTCTCGCAGCTTTACTTTCTCGATCTCATGTGCACCACACTTCAACTTGGTTAAATATGCCACCGTCCAAGCGTTGGATTTCGCCACCAATCGTTGATTAGCCAGACGGTGGCAGCAAACAAATGTAAAAATGGATATTTGACACAATGTCTGTATTTACGTGCCACCAGTCGTTTTTGCCTTGGCACAAGACAGCAGATTGGCGTGCAAGCAGACGCCATTCACTCTTCACCACCACGACAAGCAACAGCAGTATCACCACTTCAGCTCGACCACATTGCGACCTGGCAACAGACAACGCAAACTCGGATCCAGTGCTCACAGCATTCTACGCAGCATGTGTGCGAGCATATGTGTATGGCGAGGCACAGCAGCATCCACGACACCTCCGAACTGCCGACTGCACAGCGCTCGCTCGCACCGATCGAGCTCGTGCGTGTGTGTCCTGCATCAACATTTGCATGTGTGTGTGGACATCCTGCGTATGTGCCTGTTCTTCTTCCCCAGTGAAACCAGTGACGATAATGCCTTTCGCGGACCAATTCATGTCGATTGCACTTTCGGGTACCAGCTGAGGTTTCACAACCAATTGCGTGCGTGTGTGTGTACAAGTGCTGTATATTGACTGTGAGTGTATGTGCCACGTCTGCGCGCTCTGCTGATGCTTAAAAACAAGCGTATGTCTGACACTTGAGGACAACTGTCGAACTGAAGAGCTCGATGCGTGTGGCGTTGCGTGCAGTGTGTGCGTGTTTCTGTCTGTACATGTGCATATTGTGTGCGAGGCGTATCAAAGGAGGATACACACTATGGTTTTCTCGAAAACGCATTTGCGGTCTGAAGATGAAATAAGACTACGATGATCTGATGAATCGCCTCGCACATGTGTGCTTGCATGTGTAATTGCATGTGCTAGCTTACACGTTGGTGTATGAACGTAGACGTAGGTTTACGTCCACAACAACATCGTGCAACGACCTACCAATGCTAATGCTGCTATCGCTACTGTTGCGAGTGCCTCTGGTCCAAGCGCTCGGCCTACTCGTCGTCGTCGAACTCGAAAGACAAACGCTGTCGAGCCTAGATTGACGCAGCAGCTGCTGCTGCCGCTACAGCTGCTACTGTTGCCGCGACTGTTGATGCTTGTGCTTGTAGCTTGTCCCAGTGGGTGGAGATAGCATTTTTCGACCGGTTCAGGGCGGCAGCAATGACAGTCACTCTTGCGCCTGCTTTCTTCATCGTCCGTAGCTTGTTGTCGTCATCCTGCGTCCACGCAATCTTTCGCTCCGTCTTGTCTTCTTTGGCCGCACGCAGTCACTCGAGCTTGACGGCGGAGCTCATAGCCCACTCTGCATAGAATTCGGTTTGCTTCGCACTGAGCGAGCGACCGGGGCCGTCCACCGTCACGGTCTCACCATTCTTGGTGAGACCTGCTTCGCTCGAATTCAACGAGCCGTGCAGAACTTGACGGCCGTCAACGGTTGCGATCTATAAGACGTAGATGAGCAAGAGCACTTTACCATTGACCACAGACACCTAAATGACATTGCGTACCTTACGATGCTGCATTCGCCCCGTCACGCTCCGTACTTCAACTGCGCTTCCAAGGTCGAGCAGATCAGTGATAACACAGTACTTACCAAGCAGCTCTTTACTGTCTGCGATGATCTTGACCTTGAGCTCATTGCTTGCTGCGAGCGCGTTTTGAATTGCTGCGACGATCTCGCAGTCTGTAAACATGTACACGAACATGCAGATCGTCGTGCGCGCGCTGCGTAACAAATTCAGGTACGTTGTCTTTGAATCGTCGTTAGGGAAATTCAAATCCTGGACATGGGGATCGTGGTAGCTGTGGCACAAAGAAGGGTCCTGCTCGTCCATCGCCGTATCGTTTTGTTCAAAACATTCGTACTTTATCGAATCATACCGCTTCAGATCGTTTATGGATCGTTTGCGGTTCAGGGCTGAAGTTGGGCAATTGCTCTGTGCACGAACACATCCGAACTCACCCAAACGCATTCGACGCTTGTTTACGAGCTTGCACGTCTGCCGTCCAAGCGGATCGACATCTTCCTGCAGCTCCTGCGCCTGCGTCAGCCAGTGCTTTGGTGGACACATCGCACAGCAAGCTAGACACCAGCGCGAAAGCAGCGAGTGTGCAGCGCGGCGAAAAACGGTCGCACACGACGCAACGATGGTGCTTGCCGTGCACATCGAGGACCACGAGATCGCTGACGTAGCGCTGTACAAGCCGCTGCCAACTGCACTACGTCTCGACGTGCTCCCATTCGCACTCTTGTACGCTACTGCGACGTACATCTACTGCATTCGTCCGGCTGACAGCGCTGTCGCGACGCTCTTCTTCACGTTTATCGTCTTCTGCCACGCGCTTGCGTTCCTGAGCGCCGAGTGGAGCGTCGATGCGAGCGCATGGATGACGTGCACACGCGCACGCGTGATCCCGAGCAGCAACGACAGCGAAAGCGCGACAGCTGCGCAGGTGCTCGTCAAGGTCATTCCGTCGCGACCGACGCTGCCCAAGCAGCTGTGCAAGTGCCACGTCGCAAAGCCACCGCTGCAAAAAGGGGTACGCTTGGACTGCATATGATGCTGTTACTGTGCGTCCTGTACACACACTCATGACTGCGTATACATGTGCATGTGCATGACAGACCGAGACGCTCGTGAGTGGCGAGCGCTTGCCGGTCGTATGGTTTGCGTACCAGAACCTCAGCTTTTGCATCTACGATAGTCTCGACGCGATCAACAGCAGCAGCAGCGCAACACCAAGCGCATGCTTTCGTCGTTTGGACTTTCCGACGCAGCGCACACTTGCAGCGTATACGTCGGCGCGCGGGTACACGTCGCCAACAGACCGCGCGCTCGCAGGGCTCAAGTGGGGCAAAAACGACTTTGACATCCCGATCCCGCGCTTCGGTGCGCTGCTGCGTGAGCAGCTCGTCGCGCCGTTCTTTGTGTTTCAATTCTTCTGTATGCTGCTCTGGTGCCTCGACGAGTACGTCTACTACTCGCTCTTGACGCTGCTCATGCTCGTCGTGTTCGAATGCACGGTCGTGAAGCAGCGACAGCACAACATGGAGACGCTCAACCAGATGCGCCACTCGCCGCAGAGCTGTCTCGTGTATCGCATGGTGCGTCGTCCACACTGCTGTCGTGCTGTAACTACGTTGTGGCTTACAACAACTCACGCTCGTACATGGCACGCACATCAGAAGCGGTGGGTGCAGATCTCGAGTGACGAGCTCGTACCAGGCGACATTTGCTCGATCAGCGTCAAGCTTCAGCCAGGACTCCGTAGCGACAACAACATTGAAACAAGCGTGCCATGTGACCTGCTGCTGCTGCGCGGCAATTGCATCGTGAACGAGTCGATGCTCTCGGGCGAGTCGCTGCCGCTGCGCAAAGAAGCGCTCGGCACCGGTCTCGACGCGCATGAGCTGCAGGTGCGACTAAGCGTCGACGACGGCAGCAGTCTCCAGCACCGCAAACACGTGCTGTTCGGCGGCACAAAGCTCCTGCAGCACGCACTCGATAGCGATGCAACACTGTCGAGCACCACTGCCTCACAACTACCAACACCGCCGGACCAGGGCTGTGTTGCGTTCGTGCTGCGCACGGGCTTTGGCACGACGCAAGGCAGTCTCGTGCGCACGATCATCTACTCGTCGCAGCGCGTGACGGCGAACAACGCTGAGGCGATGTGGTTCATCGCACTGCTGCTCGTGTTTGCGATCGCAGCTGCTGCTGTGGTCCTACGCGACGGCCTCGCAGACCCGACGCGGAACCGCTTCAAGCTCTTGCTGCACTGCGTGATGATCGTCACGTCGGTCGTGCCGCCGGAGCTGCCAATGGAGCTCTCACTTGCAGTCACAAACTCGCTCGTCGCGCTCACGCGGTGCCACATCTATTGTACCGAACCATTCCGCATCCCGTTCGCTGGCCGCATCGACGTCTGCTGCTTTGACAAGACCGGGACGCTCACGAGCGACGAACTCAAGCTCGTCGGTGTCGTTGGCCTCGAAACACGCGTCGTTACAAGTGGGCATACCAGCAGCAATCGATCGCAATCGACGAGCCTTGGCGAGCTCGACGTTGTGTCGCCCGAGCACTTGCCGCTCGACTCGGAGCTCGTGCTCGCGGGTTGTCAGTCGCTCGTGCTGCTGAACGGCCAGGTCGTCGGCGACCCGCTCGAACGCACGTGCGTGCGCGCGGTCGAGTGGACCATGGGCTTTCGCGCCTCACATGACAGTAGCACCACAACGCGCATGCAGCCGTCGTTTGGCTCGAGCCGCTACGGCACGATCGCAACGCTCGATATTGTCCACCGGTTCGCGTTCTCATCCGAGCTTAAGCGCATGAGCACAGTCGTGACTGTCGTGTATGGCGACAACGACGTGCCGGACGAGCGCCGCATCCTCACGAAAGGCGCGCCCGAGGTCCTCGAGTCGCTCTTTATCGACGCGCCAGCCTCGTACAAGCGCGTGTACCGCCACTTTGCCGCGCGCGGCTGCCGTGTGCTCGCGCTCGGGCACCGCGCTGTACCAGCGCACTGGTCGCTCGCTGACATTCGCGCAATGCCGCGGCGCAACGTCGAGTGCGCACTGTCGTTTGCTGGCTTCCTCGTGCTCGACGCGCCGCTGAAAGCACACACGCGCGCGACGATCGACGACCTCGTCGCGTCGCAGCACCAGGTCGTGATGGTCACGGGCGACAATGCGCTGACGGCGTGCGACGTGGCGCGTCAGGTTGGGATCAACGCTGCTGCCAAACAGCCGCTCGTATTGACTGCGACTGGTGTCGATGCGACCGACACAGTCGAGTGGCAAGCGATCGACGACGGGACGTGCGCGTTCGAGTCGCAGCCGTTCGATGTGCAGGCTGTTGCGGCCATGGCTGCGCAGTACGATCTGTGCGTGACGGGCGACGCGCTCACTGCGCTATACCGGCAGAGCGCACAGCCTGACGCCGACGACAACGCAGTGCGTGAGTCGTTCCTCACGACACTCGCATCGCTGTGTCTCCACGTCACGGTCTTTGCGCGCACGTCGCCACAGCAAAAGGAGCTCGTGATCACAGCAATGAACCGCTGCGGCAAGACGACGATGATGTGCGGCGACGGCACGAACGACGTCGGTGCGCTCAAGCAGGCGCACATTGGCATTTCGATCGTGAACGCGCCGCACGACGAGCGCGTACGTCGCGATGCGGCAGAGCACGAGCAGCAGCAACAGCGCCAGCACAACGCGTCGCTGCACGACCGACTGCAAGCAATGCAACACGACCTCGACAATGACAGCGTTAGTAGCGTCGTGCGGCTCGGCGACGCGTCGATCGCGTCGCCGTTCACGTCCAAGAGCTCGAGCATCCGCGTCGTGACGCAGCTCGTGCGCCACGGCCGCTGTACGCTCGTGACGACGATCCAGATGTACAAGATTCTCGGCGTGAACTGCCTCATCACAGCGTACTACCTCAGCTCACTTTATAGCCACGGCGTGAAGAACGGCGACCAGCAGCTCACGATCCTCGGGGTGCGTCGAGTGTGGCTGACTGACTGACTAACGGACTCTGTGATAGACAAGGTCTCTTCATGGTCGATCGACTCGCGCTATCGTGTACCGACAGCAGTTGGTCTAATGCTGCGATGCTATGGCGCCTACGGCTGGTACGATCGTCCCCCAACAGCTCGGTATCGCAATGTTCTTCCTCTTCCTGTCGCGCGCCAAGCCAGCGCAGACACTGTCGCGCGAACGGCCGCCAACCGGTGTCTTCTGCGCGTCCGTGCTCGTGTCGATCTTTGGGCAGTTTGCGATCCACCTCGCCGCGCTCGCTCTCGCGCTCGAGGCTGCGATGCCGTTCGTCGACCGCGCGGACCCTGCGATGCATCCGGACGGTCCGTTTGCACCGAGTGCGCTCAACAGCGTCGTGTTCCTACTCTCAGCTGCGATGCAAGTGACGACGTTCGTTGCGAACTATAGTGGCGAGCCGTTCATGGAGAGCTTCTGGCGCAACAAGCTGCTGAGCCGCTGTGCGCTCGTTGCGTACACGCTGCTCGCAGTTGCAGTCGCCGAAGTTGTTCCGATGCTCAACGCGACGCTCGAGCTCGTTGTGCTGCCAAGCCCCGAGGTGCGTGCATGGATGGATGAATGACAGATGAATGGATGGATACGTCCTAGTACCTGACGCGCGTGTCCTCTATCGATTACTCTATGTAGCTCCAGCAGCGCGTGTTTGTGCTCATGGCTGGCGACACTGTCGTGACGCTGCTGTTCGAGTACGTCGTGCAGCGCATCGCGTCGCGCTGGCCGTAGCGAAACCTACAGGCAGCAGCGACAGCTGCACACAACACAGTTCCGATACACTGCCAATATCCTTCCAGTCCAGTCACGGACGAGCCATCCGACAGACGAATAGACAGTCGCTCAGTTGATTTGATTTGCGTGTTGGACACATTCATCGACCAAGCGCCTGTGCCTTTAGCTCGACTCTCGTGTGCGTCTAGCTGCTGCTGCTGTTGTTGTTGTTGTTGTTCGTCGATGGCATTGCGTTGTCGTCGGCCATTGCGTCGGCGTCAAACAGGTCGAGGATCTGCTGCTGGATCGCAAGCGCTTTCGTCTCTTGCCCGCTTGCGCGGTACGCTTCCGCCAAGTTGTGCTGTGCGAGGATCGTCTCGTTGTGTTCAGCGCCAAGCACGCGCGTGCGCGTCGCAACGACGTGCTCGTACAGCGCAACGGCGTCGTCGTACTTGCGCGCCTCTTTGCTCACGTACGCGAGGTTGTTCATTGCGAGCGCCGTGAGCGTACTGTCGCGTCCGACCTTGCGCTCGAGCAGGTCTTTCGCCTGCGTCAACGTATCAAACGCCTTCTGCGGCTGCTTGTTGGCCCAGTAGATCACGCCGAGCGTGCACATCGTGAGCGCAATGTCGGGATGACCAGCCTCGAGGATGCCCGTGCGGATTTTGAGCGCCTCTTCCAAGCACTCGAGCGCGCGCTGGAGCGCGTTCACGCGGTCGATGCCTGTCGCCGAGAGCGACAGCGTGCGGTAGACTGCGCCAAGGTTGTGCAGCGTCGTTGCAAACGACGCGTGGCGCTCGCCGACGCTCGCTTTGTAGACCTGCAGCGCGTACTCGTACGACTCGACGGCTTCGTCCATCTGCCCGAGGTTCTTGTACATGAGCGCAATGTTTGTGATCGTGCTCGCAAACACTGGGTGCTGCTCGCCAAAGTGACCTTTCACGACGTCGCGGCACGTGAGCCCGACCTCAAGCGCAGCTTGGAAGTCGCCGGCACTAGTGTAGTGCGCACATACAGAGTCACACAGGGTAGTGGCGTTAGTGTGTGTGTGCAGCGACAGATATGCACGTCTGTGTATACGCGAGGTAGAGAACGAAGCCACGCCAGTGTGTGTGTAAGTGGGCAGCTACTCACTTGTACGCGTCGCGGATCTCGCGCTGCATTGCGGCGATATCTTGCTCGACTTGCGCATACGTCTGCGGCGGGTTGTGGTGCAGCACTTGCACGACCGGCTTCTTGGTCGACGAGCTCCAGCGCGCAAGCCCCGCAACTGGCGGTGCCTGCAGCAGTACGACGTGCACTGCTGCGTGGTGACGAGTAGTCGTGGAAACAACAGCAGCAGCGCTGGCGCGGCGCGCACTGACAGCAACTCGGCGCATCATGATGGTCTCTGTTCTTGCTCACGACTTGTGTAGTGTCGCCTTTTTGATGGTGCAAAGCCCTGTGTTTGGTGCAATGCACGACATTCCTACAAAAGTATACAAATCCAAAGACAACTGTGAGCCATACAGACCCGACACTGGAATTCGCTAACAACCAAATCTGCGGACGAGAAGCTCGCACTGAGTGGATTGACTGCGCTGAATAAGCAAGACTGAGCAACGACGCGACACGATGCTTGCACGCGCAACGAAGACAGTTGCTGCACGCGCCATGCTGCAACGTGCTGGATGTGCACGACAAGCACCGACGACTGCACGCCGCTTTGCGTCCAAGTCGCCTCCGAATGAGGTGCCACCGCCAGCAGCTGGACGCGTGACGAAAGCGATGGTCGCGCACGAACTCAAAGAGATCCTCAAGCTCGTTGTTGGGGTGCGTGTGCTGACTGGCTGATGCTTATCTGTAGTATGCGGTGGCTTGGTGAGAGTGTATCACACACGCGCGCTTGCCCATTGACCTGATGGTGCGACTACGACTGCCAGGGAACTGTAGCGATCGTGACGCTTGTCGCCACGAGCGGCTATGTGATCGAGACCACAAAGCAGTGGAACCCGATGCCGGCGCCCGGGACGTTCGTCGAGATCACCGATGATCAAGATCGGCCAGTGTCGATTCATGTGCAGAAGCAAGGTCGCGGCGAGTTCACGGTCGTGTTCGACGGTGGTGTCGGCGAGACGTCATTCGACTGGGACAAGGTCGCCGAGCAGGTGCGTGCGCGCTGCTGCTATCATGATCGATGCAGCGACTTGCTCGACTCGCTCTGTCGCCTGACGGACAACGCATGCTGGCTGTAGGTGTCCAAGTTTGCGACTGTCGTAGCGATCGACCGTCCTGGACTCGGCTTCTCGCCGCCCGGGCCGCTGCCTCGCACTGCAACGCAGGTACGAGCGATGCTTTGCGTAGCTGCTGCTGAGGGCGTGCCATTGCCTATCGACAGTAGTGCTAAACGCACTCGTGACTGCTACAGATCGCGCGCGAGTACGTCGAAGTGCTCAAGCAGCTCGGTGTCTCGAACCGCGTCATCCTCGTCGCACATGGCGCTGGCGGCTACAACATGCGGTGCGTCTTCGTACCTACTATCTGCTGTATACACTGTGGCGTAGCCGTCGCAGCCTCACGTAGCGATCGACCTGTATGTATGCAACAGAGCGCTCGCAGCCGAGCTCCAAAGCGCAGCCAACGCGACAGCGCTCACGTGCGACGGTCTCGTGCTCGTCGATGCGCTGCAGGAAGAACTGCGTAGCGACCTCGAGAGCGTGTCGCCGGCTGTCAAGGAGTCGCTCGTGACCATGGACGCGAACGGCGTGACCGTGCTCGCACTCGCGCGCTTTGGCGTCATCCGCATGATCAACAACGTCCAGCGCCAGAAGTTTGTCGAGCGGTACGCTGCGCGATCGCTGCCGTTTATCGAGTACTACCTGCCGTCGCCCGCACATCGGCAAGGCGCGCTGTCGGAGAACTTGGGGCTTCCACTGACCGAAGCGCAAATGCGCGACGCGCCGCTCGCAACGCGCGGCTTTGCGTTCCCGTGCGTCGTGCTCTCGCACGGCAAGCCCGACATGTTTGACGGCATGAAAGCCGATCCGCGCATCGACGCGAACACGATTGCCGCCCTCGAACGCACGTGGCAGGCCGCGCAGCAGAAGCTCGTCGACAGCGTGAGCGCGCAGCCGAGCGTTCACATTGTCGTGCGCGACGCCGGCCACAACATCCAGCACGAACACCCGGACGAAGTCGCGCGTGTCGTGCGCGCACTTGTGAGCGAAGCGCAGGAGAGCGGAGCGCGCGACGGCCTTGCGTCGTTGTGAGCGCTTGATGTGCAGATCATATCACGTAAACAAGCAAGAGAGAGTGAGTACTGTGCTTCATTCACTCGTGGCAATCACTCATCGACTCGCTTGGTCCTCATCGCCATTGATCGACACTCATAGTCCGACACAACAACCTACAAGCCGACTACATGACAGTCGTGTGAACGTCGTTGTCGCTTGCGACTCCGCGGCCGTGGCGCAAACAACCGAGTGCTGCAAGCGCAAGGCCAGCGATGCTGCCAGCAATGAGCGTCGGCAGCATCGTACGTAGCAGCGATGCAACTGCCTTGTACTTGCCGAGCTGCGTCTCGCGAATCGTCGCGCGCTCTTCGGCCCAGTACGCCGGCACGATCACGTGGACTGGGAGATCGGGCCAAAGCACGTCGGTCATTGCGCGTGTTGTGTTGCGCGCCGATCGCGACAGCGCATACGACGCCTGGAGCCGCTTGCGGGCGCGCATGGTCTTGCCCGTGCCGGCTTCGACGTCCAAGAACGTCATGTACAGTTCGTCAAACTCGTCCTTGAGTCGACTGCCAGTGCTGTTGCGATTGCTGTTGCTGTCGTACAGTGTCGCGAATGTCGCAATTGTAACACCATCGTGGAGTGTGATTGTAACACCGTGGAGTAGCGCGTTGTCGCCATAGAGAAAGAGCGGAAACGACACAAATGCGAGGAAGCCGGTAGTATACCCAATCGGCTGCACGCCGTCGACGGGGACACCAGTGCCGAGCGCTGCGTTTGCAGCTGTTGCATTCAGCAAATCTGTTGCTGGTGCGAACCGATGGAGTGCGACGCCGTTGTACTCGACGGTCCTGTTGGTATCGTAGACAGCAATCGCCTGCTTGCCCTGGCTCAAGTACAGCTCTGCGTGCGTCTGCGCAGCGCTCGGTGCGAATCCGCTGATGCTCGCGCCGCCCGGTACAAAGCTCTGGCCGTCCGTGCCACGCACTGCACTGCACGTCACGTTTGCGCTCTTGTTCGCAGTCGGTTGTCGCGAGCAGGTTCCTGCTGTTTGCTGGAACGCTGCGAGCTCCGCGAGCGTCGGGTTGCGTCGCGCATCGAGCGGCGTCCAGAGTGGAGTTGCAGCCTCACCGTCAAACAGCTCGTACTCGCCAATGACGCTGCGGTCGTCGCAGCCCGTGCGCTGGATGTATTGAGTCAACAATGCCGTCGGCGGCGACGTCTTGGACCAGTCCATGCCCGAGGTCTCGACGATCCCGGGTAGCGGCGCGGCGCAGAGGCCGAGACTAGTGCACAGTCGGCACGTCGCTGCGCCAAATGCGCGGCCTGCTGCGCTGCCAAACTGTTGAGCGACGACCTGCTCGACGGCGCTGCACGTGATGTTGTTGACTGCGACGACCGCAGCGGCGCGTTGACACTGCTGACATGCAGCTGCAATTGCATCGCACGTGTCGCCGCTACAAGTCGCGCACTGCTTCAGTACGTTCGGGCCGGTCGTGCAGTTGCCCTTGTACATCGCACCATACGCGAGACCAGCGAGCAGACTCGGATACCCGAGCGCCCACTGCGCGACGGTGCGGCGCACAAACAGTCCGTTGTTTGCAAAGCCATCGGTCGTGACGTTCGCAAGCGCTTGGGGACCAGTCAGCAGCACTTGGAGTACAAGTCCATCAGCTGATGCCGTCTGCATGGCATCTGAGTCGAGCGAGTTGAGGCCATTGAGCCACTGCAGGAGCTTCGTGCCGTTGTTTCTCACGATTGCATCGAGCTGGAACGGGTTCTTGCCGCTGCCAAACACCGTGCGATTGACAAAGTCCGTGAGGAAGCCAGCCTCGCCACCAGCTGCTGCAAGAACACTCAAGTACGCGACGTCGAGGCCTGTATACACGTCCGTGTCTTTGCAGCCACTGCAGCTCAGTGTTGGTTCAAACGTGTGGTACGTATACTGCCTGTAACTCACGCGGTGGTTGTTGTCGAACGCCACGTCGACTTTGATCTGCCGACGGCGATAGACGTACGCGCCCGATTCAGTGAGCTGAAGCTTGGCGTTCGAGTGCAAGTGGTCGGCGGCGTTCGTGACGTTGAACAGGTGCAGCGCGTAGTAGTACGGCGTGCAGTCGTCACAGTCGCCGTACGGATCAAAGTACGACTCGGTCGTGTCGGCGAGGCTGCAGACGACGCCGCCCGTTTTGATCTTCCTGTCAATCACGGCAGGGAGCACCGTGCCGTAGAGCACGGATGCAACGACAAGCAGAGCGCCCGTGACCATGAGCATTACGGCGACTGTATGCGGCGAACAACAGTGTCTCGATGCAGCTCTCTTGTGTTTGGCAGTGTGCTCCGGTGTCTGCACACTGCAAGACGTTCACATACATTAGCCAATCAAGGCTGTTAGTGCTGACTCGTAGGTTTGTACGTGACGGATCGCACAGTAAACGCACGATTTCTCGTAGGCCTCGTTCGCCGAGCCTGGTGTCTCGAGCATCGTCATCGTGCGCTGCAATTGCGTGTATACGTCGAGTCTTGGCGAGTCGGTTCTTTATGATAGTGGTTGTTGATACGAAGTCGATCGATTAGACGGTCTGGATGTCGTTGTTGGTCTCGATCGTAAGTTCAAGAATGAGCTCGCTGTAAGAGCTGCGCAAACTGTGTCGTTTGGGGCTACTAGTATTGAGTTGCTGGATGAGCAAGCGCTGGGCGAACAAATTTGAATGAGGGGCTCGTTGCAGTCTCAATTCCGTACTCTCTTGCGTTCTCTTGCTCTGCCTTACAGTCCATGCTCGCTGGTCTTGCTTTATGACGTACAAGAACACCAAGCGTCGTCTCTTGGCCATTCGGTCGTGCTATAGTGATGATATTCATCAAACTTACATGCCAATGCCACACGCATCAGGAACGCGCGAGCGAGCGTCATGTGCCCGCACATCAACGAGAATGGCCTGAAGCAACGAGCGAGAGAGTCTCCCTCGATTTTTCGAACAGACTCGCAATCCGGAACCACGGCAGAGACTCGACCGGTACGTCCCGCAGTGTCAAACTTGACGCAAGTGTCGACGCGCGATCGAGCGCGGTACGAGTACACGACTCGTACACACACGAATCGGCACTCGCAACTGACCGCGAGTACTCTCCCAGCACTAACGCAATGCTCTCTTGGCCGACTACCAGCGACGAGTAGGTGCAATGAGCGGCGGAATATAGCAATGCCGCTTGAGGATGGAGCACCATGAAGCAGTGCACTTCAACTGCGCTCTCTCCCTCTCACACATTCGTTGCACTGAGTCGTCCCAAGTTCGAGTCCACATCGACGCCACTAATGAGATGTAAATACTTGCACAACTCCATCCCTTCGACCGCCGTGCTATCGAGGCGGCTCTCTTCCGACAGTCAGCGCCACCGACTCGATTCCTCTCGATGTGATCCAAGCAGTGGCGCCGAATCGGTGCTGGCTTGAGTTTCAAAGTTGTGTCTTCATCGCATCGACTGCACACAACAACACATCAGCGACAAACTACATGAAAATTTGTATGTAAAGCTGTATCAGCATGTCAAATAATTATTTGTATAAATATGTCAAATATATTTTTACCACACCATCAATCAAACAATTGATTTTTTGCCATTTGTACGAGGGTTAGGCGGAAAATATATATAGCAACCTGTGATCGACAAACGTGGTTAGCGTACAAAGCAAACCTTCTTACAACAAATAAACGCGGTAATATATGGGTTGAGTATAAAGCCTAGAGAGATGAGCGCATTTCATGTCAGACAGCTGTCTGGGCATTTGTTATGTAAAAACGCACTATCTCCTGCTGGTAGCTATTTAACCTATATGAACACACAGACATCGAAGACAGCGAAAGACTTGCACCCGTGCACAATAAGTCAGAAACATGATTATAACCATGTTCACGCTCAGACTCCGCAACAATACAATGGACTGCGCACCTTAGTAGCGTAGACACAAACTGCGCGTGTACACGCAACAATACACTCACCTATAAAATTGTATTATAGAGTACGCCGAGGCAATAAATTAATATACGCATGACTCTAAACCCTAAAGCACATAAACAGGCATATATGAAGTAATGACCATTCACATTCAACACTGTAGTGACGTTTGCATATGACACAGTGCAAGTCATACCAGTTGTACGCAACGGCTCAATATCAATGGTTATGGTGCGTGCTCACTTTTATGCTCTCTTACACACTTGCTCTATGGTTGCAGATATACGTCTGCTTCAACGAGTAGCGGCGGTGAACGCCAGACGGACCATCGATGTTGGTTGGCGATGTGTGTCGACTCGACACCAAACCTTAATTGCAACGATACCAAAAAAATTTGCAGCAAACAGGCCACAAGAACGGCCGGTCATTTGCATCCGAGTGACGCCGCTCTTTTGTGTGAAGTCGGTAAACAGGCGGACCTCGACCGAATGTGCAAGTGCCTCAGGTATATATTTGTACCTCGGATGGCGCAACGAATCGTTGTACGCGACGGTCGGGTCGTCAATGTCCACAATAACAACGCATTAATCGGTGTTGTTGAAGTGCAATATCAACACGATGGTGCGCAGGTTGTTAGTGAGCAGTGTCGCAATCGAATCCGTGATCGCGTCGTCAAGAAGATCGTATTTGGTTGGATGTCGATCGTGATGTTCCAACCGATGAGCAAACCTTCGAGGTCTCGCTGGATGTGCGACAAAAAATAGTATTTGATTAGATCGTGATATTCCATTCGACAAGCACGCCTGCGTGGTCTTGCAGGAGTTGAGCGCAAAAGGATGTCATGGGTGCGTCGTCAAACCATGCGATCGGATTGATACCGTACAGTGAAAGCACTGTGAGCTCGGACTGCAAACCTGTGAAGATACTGAGCGAACTGTGCTTTGCTTGACATCATCGACATAACAGGCAACGGAGACGTTCAGTCACTTCACAAATTAATTCCGGAAGGATTCTGAGACCGCAGGATCTTTGCATGTCGCATATTATTACGATTCCTGCCCGCACCGATGGTTACAACGACCTCCGTTGTCATCACTGACTATTACTGTTACTTAATGAAGGCTTGATAGGTGTCTGCTTCACGACTAAAAACAAAAGGCGCGCTCTTACAGCCGATCAGCCTGGATTCGCGGCATTGATACCGTCGAGTAGTTGTATCTGGCCGACGGCTCTGTCACCTCGCCTCGCTGCGCGCGATGAGGAAACCACTGCGCGGTTATGTCGTGCTTTACCGTCGCGAGAAGTGCGGTTGATGAGGTCGACCAAACTTCTTCGCTTTCGGGCGGAGCGGATAAGCAGAGTGCTAGAGTCGTCGTCAAAGTCAT
Organism: Globisporangium echinulatum; assembly: GCA_023336405.1. Taxonomy (NCBI): domain Eukaryota; phylum Oomycota; class Peronosporomycetes; order Pythiales; family Pythiaceae; genus Globisporangium; species Globisporangium echinulatum. The sequence goes on along the minus strand of JAADWX010000259.1, from coordinate 1,306 downwards.
CTGAATTGTCAGCTTTTTACTAGCCACTGCCGCGCACGCGAGGACGCGTCCAGGTATGAATCAGCGTTTGAAAAAAGTCTTGCGTCGTCGGAGCTAGCCGCTTCCCCTAATCCAAGGGCTCCGATGAGCTTACGGTCGCTGAAAGCGTTTCGGTTACTCTTTGATCACAATATCTACGTCTATGGTCACGTCGCGGATCTCAATAATTCACAGTATATGTATGAGCGTCTGCAATGGCTGCGTTGGGAACACTTCATCGTCCGTCGCAATTAATATATCAGTGCACATACACTGACGCTGACGTATATGCGTATGTTGCGTCAGTGGTTCAATACAAACTGAAGGAACCCATTGTACTCGTCGTCGACTCTGAAAACGACGAGATTTGATGGGAATCCGCGCAGCGTGCGCATTGCTGCGTTGTACTTATCATTTCCAATCCGCGACCTAGTCGTCGGGGATGCATGCGCTGCGCTGTTGGTCTTCTCCAGGCGGACCCTGGCCAGTGAAGCATCGATAGTTGTCCACCAGAGTAATCGAATAACAGGTCAGCAAATGTGAACCTGCGTTGATCCTGGGTGGATACTATTCCAGTTTTTTCTTCTTCAATCTGCGCATCGTGATGTACCGAGTTTTTATGCACTTGAGCGGAATCACTGCATCAACAGACATGTGCTAACGACACACCACGACATGACAACACTGAACAAATACGTGAACTGCAACACCGCATCTCACTCTTTAAACAAAGTAACGCGCAGGCGCCAGTGTGTGTAATCGTTCTCACGACCACGCGACTCGGTGTTCAGCGAGGCTACACGTTGAGGGAAAAAGCTACTCACTCTTCTGACGTTGCCAGAGAAGCATCCACGCCAATTGCACTTGTGGATCTTTTAACACTGCGAAAGCCGCTGCCAGTTGCGAAGCACCTACATCGGACGAAATTAGTGTCAATTCTTGTCATTTGGTCGTGAGATCGTAGAATGCGCCGTATACCGCATACAACACTACGTATCCCACCTGTTTGCACAGCGTCGCTCAAATAAACAAGTACTCGGCGTCAGAAAACACATTAACAACATTGAAAATAACTTCAAACAAACGAAACAAATCTTTTCCATTAGACAAATGGCGCGACAACAAAGCCAACGTGCACACATTTAGACACACACACACACACACACACTATTACATACACTATTCACATACGCAAAAACAAACAACCACACACACGCACAACCAACCATCCATTACACACACAAACTGCACACACACACACATACCACTTCAACACACAATCACACGC
>JAADWX010000258.1:0-29601 GCA_023336405.1 Globisporangium echinulatum | reverse complement strand
TTTGTGTGTGTTGTGTGTGTGTTGTGTAACACGACACTTGCTTTGCCTACATTCGGCCTCGTGTTGCGTGCATCTGGTGTCGGTGTGCGGGGCTCGCAGAAGTGTTAAGACACAGCACAGCACTGTGACAACGCAACTGCGACGATGAAGCAGATGATAAGATTGACAAGCAAGCTCCATGCGGCGACTGTGCACTGCTACTCTTTGTATCCACACACGAACACTAAGCACATCGCGCACAACAACGACGCTCAGCAGGCGCGAGGCGGCAACTCCTACTTGTCGCTGCCGTAGATCGCAACGACCGAGTCGGTCGCGCCAGCCGCGAGGAAGAGCCGGTGCGGGTGGAACGCGAGGCACGACACGGGGCCAATGCGCTCGCCCAAGAAGCCTTCGTGGTACCGAATGAGCGCGAGCTGCTCGCCGTCGCTCTTGAACACCTTGATGAACTGGTTGTGCGACCCGCTGCGCATCATACATACATACAAACACTGTCAGTACCCAAATAGTCATGCAACCAGTGTCAGGCACATCTTGCGATCGCGAACCAACGCACCTCGCAAACATTGGCGCGTAGTCGTGCACGGCAAGCGCGGTCATGGGCGACCGATGCGCTTCGAGCGTCTTGACGCTCGTCTTGGCATAGCGAAGGTCCCAGAACTTGAGCTCACCCGAGACCGAGCCCGAGAGGATCTCGTGCTTGCCGGGGTACACGTGCGTCTGGACGACCCACGACGTGTGTTCGCGCATCGTCATCTTGACGGCAAACTCGGGGCGACTCCGCGCATCAAAGAGCCGTAGCGCACCGTCCCCAAAGCCGGCAACGAGCGTCCCGCCCGTCAACTCGTCACTTGCAAGACTCGTGATGCACGAGTCCGTGCTCGTCGGCAGGCTGAACGTGCACTGCTCCTGCCGGAGGTTCCAGCCGCGGAGGTAGCTCGAGTTCCCGCCGGCAAAGAGCATGCCGGCCTGCTGCTGCCAGTTCGTCACGAGCCCCGAGCCGCGCGTGCCGGGGATCAGGTCCGGCACAGCGATGAATGCGCTCAAGAGCTTCGGGCTGCCGGTGTGCACGTGCGGCGTGTGGAGGCCGTGGTAGATCTTGATGACGCCGTCGTCCGAGCCGCACGTGAGCAGACTCTCATCGCTCTCGTTGATCCAGCTCAGCGACGTGAGGCGCGACCTACCGTGCGAGAGTGAATCACCAGCAACGTCGTGAGTCGTCCTGCCACCTACACTCACTGTTATGTACAGATAGCCATCCACAGCCATAGCCACATCCAACAACATACGCACCCGGTCGGGTTGCGATTCGCAAAGCCCAAGACCTTCTTCTCGCTCTGCTCAAAGTTGTAGAGCGAGATCTGATCCTTGTCGTCCGCGACGAGCAGCATCGTCTCGTACGGATGGAACAGCAGGAGTGACGTCATCTCGGCGTCGCAGTTCAGCACCGCGCGCTGCCGCAGGTTGAGCGAAAAGCGCTTGACCTCTTCGCGCTCGACACTGCGCGACGGTGCCGGCGTACTGTACAGACTGCTCGCGTACGAGCTGGCAGGCGGCATGCCCGACGCCAGGTACGATGTCGGCGAGACCGAGAGCGCGGCGCCGTAGCTGCCGTAGCTCGGCGGCGGCAGCTGCGGCTGGCTCTGCGTCGGATCTGGTACGGAGAATCCCGGCGCGATCTTGAGCGCTCCTTGGCGAATGCGCTCGAAGCGGCGACTGCGGTCGAGTTGCTCGGCGCCGCGCTCGCTCAGCGGGTCGTCGTCTTCGTTCACGGGCTCCATCATCGGCTCGTTGAACTGCGCCTTGTGGCGCTCATACAGCTTGGAGCGCAGCTGCGGCGGGAAGCTCTCGTCGCGGCCGTACTGAACACCCGAGTGAAAGTACTCGGACGGTTGGCCGCCGCTGCCGCCCATTGCGTAGTGCGACGGCCGCATGCCGCTAGTGTCGGCACCGTGGCGACTCGCGCGCATGTTACCAAGCGGCTCCATCGCATCGCCGCCAAACGAGCGCATTGGACCGAGGTTGCCAAACATCGAGCTGTGCTGCTGCTGCGGGTGCTGCTGCGAGTGCAGACCCATGGCGCTGCCACTGTTGTTCGCCAAGTGGCTCGCAGCACCTGCACCAGCACTGACTGCGCCAGTCGACCGGTGCTCCTCCTGATACAAACGGAAGTTCCCAACCGACTGCGTTGGACGGATCCCGCTGCCCGGCGCACCGTTCATTGACGCCATCTCACCGCTGCGACGCAGACCCGACTGCTGCTCCTGCGGTGCAACGCCGCCGTGAGCGAACGCTCGGTCGCCGTTGCTGCCGTTGCTGCCTCGGCTCTGCATCGGCATCTGCATCTGCGCGACACCGGGCAGGTCAGGCGCTGAGCCCTCGCGCTGCAGTTGTCCTGGCGCGCCACCACCGCCTCCATTGCGCATCAGCGGCGTCGCATCCGCGTGCTGGAGACTCGCTCGACCGTTCGGTGCACTGCCAGCCGCGGCACTGCCATTGGGTGCCGCGCGGCCGCCACTGTCGCTCCGCAGCGCGTCCTGCTCGGCGGCCAAGATGCTCGCGTTCACGCGGCTCACGATGCGCTTTGCAGCGTTCACGACCCGTGGGAACGAGTCGCGCGACTGGATCTCCTTGAGCGCCTGCCAGATCTGGCAGTAGTACTTGGCGTCTTCGCCGATCGCATCGACGAGCTCAGGGTCGACTTGCAGTTCGAGCGACAGCCGTCGTTCGTCTGCATGGTCCGTTGCGCCAGCATTCGCCGCGTCTGAAGGGTCACGTCGACTGCCATTGGCGCTCGAACCTGCACTTGTGACCGGCTCGGGCGCCACTGTGGTGCTGGCAGAGCTTCGCGACGTCAGGGACCGCGTCTTCAAGTGCTTTGCGACTGACTCGAAACGCGGTTGGTGGTACGTGTGCAGCACGACGTTTGCAAGCGCAAGCACACTCTCACGGCGCACGAGCGGCGACGCGTCCTGGCACGCGCGCAGCAGCCCGGCCGCGATCAAGATGTCGTCACGCGCGCGGCGTCGGACGTAGTCGTCTACGCGGTGCGGGTCGCCGATCTTGCTCACGAGCGCTGCGTCAACCTGCAAGCCGAGCAGCGCACCGAACGCGTACGCTGCAGCAGCGCGCACTTCGGGTCGCTCGTCGCTTAGCCGCAGCGCAAGGATGCGCGGCACTTGGTCGTCGACAGCGACGCGCTTGGCGTCTTCGCAGTTCGCCCAGAGCTTTGCGAGGCAGAGACAGACCCACTTGCGCACGTCTTCGCTCGCGTCGGCGAGCAGGTTCGTGCAGATCTTGTGGAGGTACTGGCCCAAGCAGCTCCGCTGACCCTGCGTAAAGCCGTCGCAGATCGCCGACAGCACGAACGCCGACATGACCTTCTGGTCCGACGGAATCGCGCTCGGCGGCGGCGGTGGTGGCGCGCCGTGGTGTCCACCGCCGTGGCCGTACGCGACGTGGCTCGCACCGTGGGTCTGCAGACTCGCTGCAAGGTGCGAGATGAAGTACGAGTGGCCGTCGTCCTTGACAAGATCGACTTGGCAGCTCGCGTCAAGCGCGAGGATCTTGGTCCAGATGAACACGAGCACCTGTCGGAGCTCGGCGGCAGGCGACTGCAGGAGCTTGAGCACGTACGGGAAGATGCCGACCGAGAGCCCGAGGTTCACGGCCCAGGGGCCGAGGTCGAGGAACTTCTTGAGCAGCACAAGCGCGCGCAAGCGATGCACTTGACTCAGCAGCACTTGGAGCACCATCGGGAGCTGCTGCGGCGGCGGCTTCGTTGCCGCACCAAACTGGAGCCACACCTCGAACGCTGTGAGCTGCTCGGCAAAGAACCGCGACGGCTGGAGGCTCACTTCGGCCAGCGGGTGCGGGTTTGAGATCTTGTAGAGCTGGTGGAGACACGTCTCGGCCGCGAGGTCCCACGACCGCCAGAGCGCATGGTGGTGCGTCGCCGGCAGCGCCGGGAGCGAGCATGGCGAGCAGCCCGCAGACTTCATGATGCGCTCCGCGAGCAGGAAGTTCCGGAAGAGCGCCGCGACTAGCAGGTCCTGTCGAAAGAGCTTCTGGAAGAGCGCTTTCGGCAGCACGTTCCACGCAATCGTGTCCGTGATCGCCGTGAAGATCCAGTTGAGCTCGCCGAGTGGCGTCTTCCGGTCCGTGAGCTTCCCGGGGATGCGGTCGATGAAGCTCGCGTCGAGGTGCGCCATCGACATGTCGTTCTGCGAGATGAACCACCGCAGCGCGACCGTGATCGGCGTCGTGAGGCACGACGTGAACACGTCGGCGCACAGCTCGGGGTTCATCGGCAGGATCTCGTTCGCTGCGCACGCTGCGAGCACGATCGCTTCGTTCGACGACGTCGTTGCATTGTTGTTTGCGCTAGCGTTGGCGCTCGCGTTAACATGCAGCGGCGGCGCAGGTACAAAGTGGCTCAGCAGGATGCCGGCCGCCGAGCAGTCAAAGACGTAGATCGACGGCGTGCCGACCCACGACTGCAGGTCGTACACGAGCAGCGGGATGTACTGCGTGTAGCTCTTGTTAAAGACCCAGATCTCGCCGTTTGGTGTCGGTCGCGGCACGCCGTGGCCGTTGTAGTGGAACAGCACGCGGTCGTTCTTCGCGTGGCGCCGCATCGAGATGCATAGCTGCTTTGTCTCGTCCACGGTCGGGTCGAGGCTCTGGCGGTACCGTGCGCGCGCTTGCCAGCGCTCGTACTGCGACTGGAGCGTCTTGCCGATCGTCTCGAGCGCTTTTTGCGCCGGCATCGAGAACGGGTCGACCCAGCACTCTTTGCGCGCGCACGGCGACGCTTTGACGACGTCTGGCGGGTCCGTGCCGATGTTCAGACACAGCACGAGCGCGACGTCCATTGTCTTCATACGCTCGCGCATGCGCCACGGCACGATCTCGATCGTCGGCGCTGCGTCACTGTTCTCGTCGCTCTCGTCCATGTCAGGATGCTGCGCAAACCGGAGCCCGCCTGCGCGCTCGTGCGCGATCGCAACTGTCTTTGGCACCGCGTTACTGAGTGTGCTGTGCGCATACCCGCTACTGTTTGTGTGGTTGCCAAACCCGCTCGGCGGCAGCTCGCTCGGCATGTGGCTGCGCACCGCACCCGACGCCATCGCTGCTGCAGTCAAGAGGCGGCGAATGTGGTGGTGACGGTAGTGACGAGTGACTGACGCTGCTGCTGCTGCTCTACTGAGTTGCAGCGCTGCGATCGCTTCTGTTGTGCTGGTTTTTGAGCCGAACGCAACGCATTTTCGTACTTAGTCGGAGCAAAAGGGAAACAATCACATTGCACACACCATTGTGATTTGCAGCAACAGGCAAAGCGACAAAGACAATGGAGCTCAATGCTGCTGTACGTCGCGATCCGCTCGCTCGACCGGTCGCCGTGTGCATGCATGCATGCATGTGTTTCTGCTACAGCACTTACATCGCCTCACAATCCATGTCGCGCCTTCCTTGCGCACGCCCTCTGTTAGTACGAGTTCCACACGATCCAAGACGAGGTGAAGAAAATCGCACAGGAGGTGCGCATGCTCGCCGTTGATAGCCTTCTCACTGCAGCCGTCATTGCCTCTCGCGCACGTATCCGCTGCTACTGTTGATCCGTCACTCACTGTTGCGTGCTGCAGGTGCCGGAGCACGTGCTCGGCGGGTGCTCGTACCACGCCGCAGACGTGCACCAGTGGACGTCCGAGATCTCGTCGCGGTGTCTCAAGAACCTCAAGCACGTTGCGGACGGCTCGGCTGGCTTCAAGTACATTGGTACGAACTCCATTGCTTTGATTAAATAGTGTGTGTGTGAACAGCGCGATGGCTCATAGTCCCTGCCCTCGCGCCACTCGTTCTCCTTCCTCCTCGTCCTAACTGCTTGCTGCTATTGTACGACCCGCTCTCCCTCATTCTCTCTTCCGTCCTACTTGTCTGTCGACCAACGACACGCTCGACAGTCAACACAATGATCCTCCAGAAGCGCAACGCCGGCTTCCACGCCAACTCGGCGTGCTTCTGGGACGCTGCACGCGACGGTGCGTCTGTATCTCATCGTGCCCTTGTTGTTGAACTGCTTGCCAACGCGCTCGCTGTGTCGCTCTGTGTGTGTGTGTGCGGACTCGTGATGCCACGCGACAGGCAGCGTCGCGATCCGATGGGAGAACGCGACGATGACGTGCGTGCTTACGGTCTACTGCATCAGTCTCCAGTGACGCTCGCTTGTCGCCCACTCGTCTGGTATCGCTCGCAGTCATCACTTGCAGTCAGTCACACCTGCAGTGTGATCGCGCCTGAGAAGTCGACCATAATAAACTCCTTGTCTTGTGCGTCTGCTGGTGTGCGGCCGCCACTGCGGTGCGCGCTCCCAGGGTTCCCAAACACGACCGTGTCGACGACGTTGCGCCGGAAGCGGTCGGCGTACAGCGCGGGGCGGACGCACGAGATGCCGGTCGGGTCGCGGCACTGCAGCCGCACGCGCACCCAGTTCTCGACACGCTTCTTAAGCGACCACGGTGTGAGGATGTCGATGATCCCCATGTTCACGACGCACGCGCCGGTCGGCAGCAGCTCGTTCACAGCGCGCGCAGGCTGCGGCGTCAGCGCGTGCGCATACGCAGTCGGCGGCGCTTCGTCGTCGCTGCTCTTGGCGCGCTGCGAGCCTGCAAGTGAGTGCGTCGTAGTACTGCCGTCGAGCCGCATCGACCGCATCATTGCTGTCGCCGACGAGCTCGAAGCCGAGAACGTCGACGATGCGGTAGCAGCATAGAGCGGACGGCGGCTCAGCCCGATCACGAGGCTGTAGTCGATCGAGTGCATGCGCTCGAGGAACGCGCTGTCGGCGTACAGCTGACTGCCGAGACGCTCAGCGACGTCAGGTGGCAGCCCGAGCTGCCGGTGCGACCAGTTGAGGTCCTTGCCGACCATGAGCTCGGCGTGGCCGTGACCGTAGTTCGGGTTCTGCTCGCACGGCTCTTTCGACATGCCGACGATGAAGTCGCGGCCGCAGTACTTGCACACGCGCTGTGCGCCGTCGCGCGCGAGCACGCGGTAGCGGCCGACCCACGACCCTTTGAGGTCGTAGAACTCGTCGACGTCGACCGTTGCGTTGTTGAGGATGTTCGTGAGCACGATGAAGTGCACGGACTGGTGCTGCATCACGATCTCGTGGCACCCGACGTAGCGGCAGAGGTAGCTCTGCGGGTGCGCTTGCAGGTGCGCAGTATACTGCGGGAGGATCTCGAGCAGGTATTTTTGCTCGCCCGGCGTGCACGTCTTGAGGATGAAGAGCTGGTCGCCAGTGTAGTAGAGAAACGAGCCGCTCTTGCCTTCGCTAAAGCGCTCGTGCGTCCGGCCCGTGAACGACGCGATGTAGCTCTGCTCTGAGATGCCCGAGAGCGCGCGGATCGCGCGGAACGCCGCTGGCTCAAAGTCGCGGAATGTCGCTGACTCGTCGTTCGAGAGGCCCTGGAGCTCAAACGACACGACAGTCGGCTGGTCGGCAGCGAGTGCGCCGAGTCGCAGTTGCCACGGGTACACACCGGCGAGCTGCGCAAACGCAAAGATCGACTCGGTCTGCGCTTCGGCTTGCTCGGCTTCGGTCGCTGCGAGCGGGTGCTCGGCGCTCGTCTGGATGCCCTGCGTCGCAAAGTAGAGGATCTCGTGCCGCAGCACCCACGTGGCTTCGTACACTTTGAGGTAGTCGTCCCAGTTGCCCTGCTTCCAGAGCCGATATGCGCGCGAGAGCCGCGTCGCGCGCGCCCACGTGATCGCGTGGAGCAAGCCTTTGAGCGCGAGCAACAGACCACCGAGCAGCCGCAACGCTTTCTCGGGCGCCGAGTTGGTAGCGACGACGTTGCGATGGCGCAGGACGTACGGAATCGACACGAGCCACCAGTACGCAAAGCTCACAAAGAGGAAGCTCCGCATCGCGTCGAGGTTCGTCTGCGCGCCGCCATCCAATGGACCGCCGGCGCTCAGGTGCACGCGCTTCGTGGCGAGGATGTACAGCGTGAGGCTCACGCAGTAGCCGACGCACACCGGTAAAAAGAACGTGCGGAGCAGCAGCGTCTCGGCGCTCTCGCCACGAAAGTTGTACCAGCAAAAGCCGTACGAGCTGATGCTGCCAGAGCCGTATGCGCCTGCACCGTACGCGGTCAAGCCGCTCACGATCCACACGGCGGCGTGGTACAGCGGCGTGAGCCACCGCGTCTTGCGAAATGGGTACTTGGTCGTGAGGTAGAAGTTGAACGCGAGCACAAAGAAGTAGAGCTCTTGCGCCAGCAGCGACAGTTGGACGATCGCGGCCGTCGTGCAGCACGTCGAGTATGCGGTCGCAGGCTGCACGACGACCGTGCCGTGGAACACGATGCCCATGAGTGCGATCCAGATGACAAAGACCGAGTGGTGCTTGCGCAGCGGCGGGAAGAGGAAGAACGACACGAGGATGAAGATGCAGCCGAGCAGCGACACGAGCGACGCAACGAGCTTGAGCGTCGCGACACCTGCGAACTCTGGGTCGAGGTACAATACGTCGCTCGATGTCGCGTTGCTCGCGGCGTCGGCGCCGAGGAGCCGTAGTAATCGACGCCCAAAGAGACCCTCGGTCGTGCCAATGTCGCCTTCGTGTGCTGGGGAGAGGTCGACAGAACTGCCGTCTGCACCGATGCATGACATAGTGTGTGCGTGAATCAACGAGCGCGCGCGTGCGCGCCACGTGTGTATGTGTGTGTTTGTGTGTGTGTGAATGCGTGTGCGAGCTGGCACTCACGCGATCGTTCGTCGAGCGCGCGATGTTGCTGCTAATTGCGCGCAGCCTGCTGTCGCCCGCCGTCTGTTGATCAGTCAGTCGGTCGACGTTGTTCGCGCGCGTCCCGAACTCGAGCCCTTGTAGCGAGTCTCTGATCAAGCGCGCTGTCTGTGCTGTTGTGTGTGTGTGTGCTGGCAGCCGGCTCGAAGGTGGTGGCGAGGGTGCTCACGATATCGAGCGAGCGGACTGACTCACAGAATAAGCGAAAAAGCAACAGCAGACAGGCATTTTCGCGGCTCTTCTTTGCGCAGTTAACAGTTGATGACCGTCGAAGTCCCTTCTCTCACTTGTGCAAAGTATTGACGATCGTGTGTTGCGAAGGTATTCAAAGACACAGCAGTATGCATTTTCTCGGTTCCCGTACTTGTTTGACGGATGGATTTTGTAAATGTAGTGATTTTAAATATGCATAGCACAATACGAAATGGCATGTTTGTCGATTGTAAGAACGGATCAAAAACATCATGAAGAAGCAATACATTCTGCTATATTCGATCAAGGCCATCTTTTCATTGACGTCTGCCGTCGCATCGTGTGAAGCAAACTGTGGCCACTACGTTTAGTGGCATTGGTACGTGCTATCTATTCATTCGATTGCCAGCTTTAAATGAGTTGATTTTGCTTTCACTTTGCAAGACCCACCAACCACGACCTGGATGCGCTTTGTCATTGACCAATGTTCTCGTTTGATTGCATGAGTGAAGCAACTGCTGCAGGTGTGCCTCCGTACAGCGTGACGTCCAACCTGAAGCTCATAATGGCAAGACGTTGTTACATTCGCATTTACTTTTTCAGCAACAGTCAGATCCACTTATTTGCAAATGGCCTGATTGTACCTTTTTCGACCAATATTGGATGAGGTCGAGCCGAGATTGTTTGTGCGCAAATACAACTTGCATCGATGGACTACTTTCTCGCATGTTTGGGTCGCGGTTTTGCATCTTATGCACTACGAGAGGATTTGCTCTTTTTCCGCAATTTGGATTGCAAACCAAAAACTGATTCTTCGTTGCTGTTCGCACGTGCCTCACTTTCTCACACAACGTATGCTTTATATGTATTTCATAGGAAAGTGGCAGTATCAAAATCGCACGATTGTTGTACAGCAAATGCAAGCGCGAAATTGCCGACAAACTCCGGGCGATTTCGAGCAAATACGTGTGCATGCATGAACATGTGCACACCATGTCCAGCAATGCAAAGGCGCTCGCTTCGTGCAAGCATTTACCGAAGAGCTAGTCGCAACCGACCGACCTGATGGAAGCCGCTATTACAGCTGCTCGCGATTGGCAAAAGCTGCTGCGTGTCGTTCGTCTGCCTTCGAGAGCCCTTCACGCTAACGCAGCAGTGCTACATGGCCCACTGGACCGATCTGAACCGACACAAAGCAGCACATGCACCTCCAGAAGCTAAGCAACTAGTGTGTGACCACACCGAATCAAGTCGAGTCGCTTCGCTTTGCGCCATTCCAGAGTCCAGAGCAATCGCGAGAGCGGCACTGCCTCGACGCTGACTACACGCTGCGTGCAAGCAGCAGCCGTGTGTACACTACAGTCGGTGGAAGCTACAGGCCATGACACCCGATGTGCGGTATCCACTGTAGTGCGAACGCTCACGAAGGTTCTGGCATGCATCGATCGTGCTTGTCACAACAGAGAGACCTCTCTTGATACGCCCAGCAGCAACAGCAGTAGTAGCGTGGCGTCACAGTGTCGCGATGCCACGCGGTGAGCACGCGCTCGACAGCACATCGCGCATCGACGCCGTGATCTCGCCGACAACATCGAGCGTGACGCTCGCAGCCGACGAGCTCCGACGTCCGCGCGTCACCACGGTCTCCAGCTCGATGAACGAGAAGCCGCGGAACAGCCGGTTGCCCTCGTCCACGACGTCGTCGTCGCACGCGAGGTCGAGCGCCGGCAGCTTGGTGAACTTGTCACTAAAGTTGCGCGTGTCGGCCTCGTGGTCGACGACGGGCGTCATCGGTGGACGCACGTGCAGCTTCTCGATCGCGTTCCAGTCGATGCCCTAGTGGAGTCAGAGTCGACAATTTCGGGTTCGTGGCGTCATATGTGGTTGTGTTCAGGCTGCGCCATACATTGGGGCAGGCAGTTTTGGTGGAGAGGCATAGATCACGTCGAGACGCAACGATGCGCACGCCTGACTGTACACGCAAAGCACTCACCTTGAAGAACGCGTGCGTCTTGAGTGCCGAGACGCCACGCACGACAAACATCGTCGACTTGCCGCCGCCGAGGCGCTTGCTCACGTTGCGCTCGAGCAGCGACTTGATGAGCGAGTGGGCGTCGCTCGAGAGCCACTTGGGCAGTTGCAGCTGTTCGAGCGACCACGAGCACGCGCTGCGAGTGAGTGGCAGCACATCATCGAGTCTGGATCACCAGCACATCCGAGCACAAGCGACCCGCACCTTTGCAGTCAAGATCTTTGTGTGCAGTTCCTTTGCGTTCTTGGACCGGAATGGCGGCTTGCCGGTTAGCATCTCGTGCGCCAGCGCGCCGAGCGACCACCAATCTACTGCCTGCTCGAGCGTCAATCCTGGAACGGTGGCAGCGACAGCTCAGTTGCCACGACCCAGCAGCGCAACGCACCGAGTCGTAACCCTTGCCGAGCAGCATCTCTGGCGCCATGTATTCTTTCGTGCCGCAGACAGTGAGCAGCTCTTGACCCTGCGCATAGCACAGCACAGCGACATCAGCGTCTACATGCTGGAAAGCCATGCAGTCAACATATACACACGCGTAGACACACATGAGCTGAGCGCATTGGACGGACGCACCTCTTGGTACTGCTTTGCGAGCCCAAAGTCCGTCAGCTTGATGTGTCCCTCGCGCGAAATGAGCACGTTCTCGGGCTTCAGGTCACTGTTGACAACAAGACACCACTGGCAACGTGAGCACGCACGATATCGAGTTGTTGCTTCGGACGTGCGTCGTTGGCAGAACGACTCGCAGATACACGCCGTGCAGTGAAGCGATACCGATGGATGATGCCGTGCGAGTGCAGGTGCTCGAGCGCCAGGATCATCTCGGCCAAGTAGAACCGAGCCGTGTCCTCGGTGAACGTGCCCTCTTCACGCAGATACGAGAACAGCTCGCCACCAGGCTGATAGTCCATCACGAGGTACACCTATTCGCATTACGTCATAGTCGCCTGCACTGTGAGCGAGCAGAGTCGCCTGGGTGGTACTGTCTGCAAAGTCGCATGGAATGTCCACTCGCACACTCCACGTACCTTGGACTCGGACTGGAACGCGTACGAGAGGCTGATGACAAACGGGTGGCAAACCTGACTGGTTTGCACGACGGATGCAGCGCATCCATTTGAGTGGCAACGTGAGCACATCGATGGAGGAGACTCCTATCCAGTCAGTGTAATGCAGTGGGCTCGAGTCTATCGCCATCCGTGCGCACCTTTGTCATCACGTCGCGCTCGGTCTTCATGTAGTGCACGCTCTCGCGCTCGATCAAAAACTTCTTGCTGATGATCTGCACGCACGAGCCGTGTGAGTCAACGGCGATCACTGACATCGACTCTGTGCAGCTGAGCAGCGCACCTTCATCGCGTGCACGCGGCTTGTCGTTGCGTGGCGAACGAGTAGCACCTGCCGGAATATCGAGTACAATGCGTAAGCACAACACATCACGGTGTTGCTCGCACTCTGTCGTGTCTGGTGGTGTGCTGGACGACAACGTACCTTGCCGAACGCGCCTTGTCCGATCACACTTAGCAGCTCAAAGTCATTGATCGATGTCTGCTTCTTCGAACCGTCGCTATTGTCATTGCAAAGTCATGCCGCATGCACGATAGATGATGTGAGACGACAAACTCAACTCGTTGCGCAGCGTGTTACGGCTGGTGATTAGCACGCAGCATGCACACAGATACACACACGTACGTCAGCCCGACTGGTGCTGCTTGAGTCACTTCGATGGCCGTGCGACCGGCGCGGAAACACTCCTTGCACACCGGCCGGCGCGCTTTCCGTTGCTCGCCGTGGAACCTGCGCGCATATGCGCATGCATTCAACCACAGCAGTTGTGAGAGCGCTGCGACGTTGAAAGTCACGCACGCAAGAAACGCATCGACGCACTTGTTGACCCCTTTGGTCTGGAAGCACGCGGCACAGAGCGGCATCTCGATATTGCGTGCGCACGGCGATGACAGTGTCTTCGATCACTGCTTGCCTGCTTGTCAGTTTGTCTGCTAGTACTCCTTGCTGTGTGCATTTTTTTGAGCGCCAGACTTCAACTGGCATCTGTGTACACCACCGGTACACGACTTAGAGTGAGCCACGTCGAATAACGGAAATAATTTAGACAGACAGATTTTGTACGACAATAATACTATCGCACAAATGATGCTGTAAAGTATCAGAAAATATTGCAATACATTGTAGAATGTACAAAATCGTAAGTGATGTGTGAGGGGCTGAAATTCATCAACCCTGTCATACTAAATGATTAGCAACAGCAAAACATCCAGAACAAATAGCAAGAGAATGACCACGACTACAAACTCGTTATGCACTAGCGACCACGCAGCAACTACATCGATAAGAGCCATGGCTATATCGATGTTCTACGAACAAACACAAGCTAATGACAATCATTATAGATAGATATAATCATTTTCTAATACCATCCGGAAATCATTATATGTTCGAAATTGTAATTATCTATTCAATATGAATCGCATACTTATTGTCTGAACAGATCAATCAGTAAAAAGCAATAATGTCAAATAATGCTTCGAAGACGATGAACGGTTCGTTAGCAAGTTGAATGATTATTTCTATGATTTTATGTTGTATTGTAGTGTCAACGCAAAATGTATGATAGATGCATTTACATATTAATGTAAAACTTCATTAATAGCTGCTTATTGATCCAAACAATTTCGCGCCAAACGTCCTCGCTTTCCCGCATTTTTTGTGCCACTCGCATTTTCGTCGATCGCTTTGATAGTGCGGTGATCAACAACTCGCATCCCACCAGCTCGTTGCGACATCAAGACGCGAACACGAGAGTGGACGATGGCAGCAGCACACGACACGCAAGTGCAGGTTCGTGGCATGTCACGGTGAGCCTGTGTGTGGATGTACACGTGGTCTCACGCATCTCGCCGCTGTGAACGCATGTAGTGCGCGAATGCAGTGGAGCTCCATGAAGTGCGCAGCGACGACGCTGCGCCACAGCCTGTAACGACGCTGCTGCCGCTACTGCAGCTCAAGAAAGAGATTGGCAACGCGCGACTCGTGAGCGGCGACGCGATGCTCTGGGTGGGCAACGCCAAGCTCACGCAGCACGACGTCGGTACAAGCGAGCGCAGCGCAAAGGAGTACCGCCTCGAGCAGGGCAAGCGCGCGTTCGTGTTCACGCTCGACGCGACACCTGAGTCGAAGCAGTTCGTGGACGAACTGAAGGAGCAGATTGACGGCAAGGGCGGGCTTGAGGTGCGCCGCAAGAAGCGCAAGATCCGAAAGCAAATCGCCCACACGATGGGCTTCGTGCCCGTGAACACGCTCAAGAGCCCTGCAAAACCCCCTGCGACGCCGACGAAGGCACCCACGAGCGCAACCAAGGCGCCGCGTCTCGCAAAACCGCTCGACATCGCGGTTGCGTCAGTACCAGATGCGTACCCAACGTACCCGTCGCCGTCGCCGTCAAAGTCGCCGTTCCGCTCGCCGTTCCGCAAGAAGCCGGCGACGCCGCGACAGCTCGCAGCGCCACTGAGTCCACTGCTCACGGATCCGCGCATTGCGTCGTCGCCGCGCGTGCGCGAGTGGCTCAGTCCAGTCGGTGCACTCAAGAGGAAGAGTGAACAGACGACGCCCGATTCACGGCGCGCGTCACTCGGGACGACACCGAGCTCGGTCGGCTCGAGTGGGCGGCAGTCGGCTGACCCGAGTCCGCGGCTCGCGAGCAAGCGCGTGCGCTCGCTCCAGGGGCTGCTGGATGACGTACCGCGCGACACGCAGCCACAGTTCACGCCGCCCAAGCCGCAGTTCACGCCACCGAAGCCGCAGTTCACACCGCCCACCTCGTCAACCGTGCAGCTAACGCCGGCAAAGCGCGCAGCCGAGGCCATGCTGCCAAAGCAGAACATTGTGTCGAACTACTTTGCGAACAAGGCGCGAAAGACCGAGGCTGCGAGCTCGCCCGGCAGTCACGCAACGAGCGGCGTTGCACTGAAGGCAGGCGCGGCCGATATAGCCAGCCACGCTACTGAGAGCCAGGGCGAGGCGACAAGCGGCGAGTCGACGCATGACGCTGACGAGTTGCTGGACAGCAGCACAGCAGCAGCGTCGCTCTTGCCAGCGAATCGGCACCTGCGCGGTCTACTGAACCTCGGGAACTACTGCTACATGAACGCGATCCTCCAGGCTGTGACCAAACTGCCGGCCTTTGCCGACGGCGTGCAGCACCACGAGTGGCTCTACGCAGTGATCCGGAAGCAGCTCGGCGCCGAGGCCGCGTCGGCGAACTCGATGACGCTCGAGCACGTGCGAACGCTGATCGACAGCTGGAAACACAACGATGAAGACAAGGCGTTTGCGCTCCACGCAGCACTCGAAGACGTGATGCAAAAGCTCGTGAGCGGCTGCGACGTGCCAATCAACCCCGAGCCGGTCAAGCACGTCATGGGCCGCAAGAACGCGATCTTTGCAACGTACGATTCAGTAGTAGCAGTGTGTCATGGCTTAGCTATCGCATGAGCTCGTAATGGCTCACTCCGTGTCTGTCCATGGTTGTCCATGTGTCTGTATGTGTACGAGCAGGCACTTCCAGCAAGACGCGCACGAGTTCCTGCTCAACCTCGTGAACGAGTACGAGAAGGAGCTACTGCACGTCGCCACGAGTGCAGTCGCCAAGGTCAAGCAGGACGCTGCACCTACTACTAGCACTCCATCGACTGCCGCTGCCGCTGACGCACCGCCTGCAGCGTCAAAGAAATCGAGTCTGCTCAACTTCTTCCGCTCCGAACCCAAGCAGGAGGCGGTGCGGAGCGACGCTGCTGCGACACAGGAGCAGCCACCACGACCGACAGCGGAAGCAGACGATATCGTCGGTGAATTGCTGCCGGCCAAGTGCTTCCGCGCCGAGCTCTATCGCACGCTCACGTGCTCTGCGTGCGCGTACAGCCGCAAGCAAGTTGAGCGGTTCTACGACTTTTCGCTCGACCTGCCGTTCGCAGCATCCCCGCCGCCAGACAGCAGCACAACCACTGCAGTAGTGCATGAGAAGCCGGCGAAGCGGCAGTGCTTCTGTGACGCAGACGCTGCGGTGCGCAACACGATCACGGAGCGCATCTACCACTGTGCGAGTGGCGCGTGCAGCTTCCAAGAGAAAGTAGCGAGTGAGATCGGACCGGAGCCAGTCGCCGAGCCGTCCGACGTCGCGAGTGCAGACGCAACGACCAGTGAGAGTGAGCCGCGCAGACTCGTCACGCACACTGCATCGGCTCATCCACCTCGCACGACGACGATGCTCGATGCGCTCATGCGCAAGCAGTTTGAGTCCGAGACGCTCGAACTGTCGTGCGAGAAGTGCACGAGCGGGAAGCAAGCCATCGCTGCGTACGCTGTCAAGTCACTGCCGCCCGTGCTCGTGCTGCACCTGAAGCGCTTCGAGGTGGACTTCAAGACCGGAAAGCCCTACAAGCGGTGCGACCTCGTCGAAGCGCCAGCGCGGATTCGTCCGCGGCACGTGATCGTCGGCGACGACAACGACAACGACAATGACGAGCAGCCGTACGAGTTGGTGGTACGAGCAGCGCGTCGTCTGCACTGCGTGAATGTGCTCGAGTCGCGCACAATGCTGACAACTCTCTCGCTCTATTATTGCTTGTGTATGTGGCTGTGTGCAGTCGGTCGTGCATCATCTCGGTCGGAGTATTGACGAAGGCCACTACGTCGCCGACGTGCGCGAGCGCGAGGGCGAGTGGATGCGACGCAACGACACGCACGAATCTGCTGTACGTTGCCACTCTTTCACGCCTGATCTGCGTGGCTCCAACGCGCTTGCTACTCGTTGCAACCATCTGGTCGTGAGACTGACGCGTGTCGATCGCTGCGTATAACAGATCAGCGAAGACTACGCACTGCGTGCAAGTCGGAGTCAGGAGTCGTGCTACATGTTCTTCTACGTGCGCGCCGACACGCTTGCAGAGAATCAAGAGAAGGAGAACGTTCGGGTTGAGCCGTCTGGCGTGACTGATGGCATCGACGACACTTCTTTGGTGTCGTCATTGGGTGCGAAGGGTAGTAGCAAGGCGGCGCTTCTGTAGATACACAGTGAACGCAATCGGATCCACAGTCTACTACGAGCGGCCTCAGAGTGATTGCACACGAGAGAGACTGAAGGTAGATGAGGTGGGGACGGAGGGACGTAGCTCGGCGAGTCCGATGCGAGCGCCGCGTGCGCGTGCTGCTGTGTCAAGCTATCGATATTTATTTGTCGTAAGAGAAGTGAACACTCGTGTCTACGTGTGTGTGTGTGTGTGTGTGTGTACAGGTCCGCCTCGAATCGACTCGACCGCCTCGAAACGTCGTCACTGTCGCTATTGTGCCCATACTCGAACTGCACGTGCGACGACTGCGTGTAGCTCCTGCTGCTGCTGCAACGTGCGTTGTGCTGGATTCACACGTACTGCAGGTCGCGAATGAGTGTGTGCGCTGACGCCTCGAACGGGTCGCAGAGCCTCGAGGTTGCTGCACAGAAGCAGCAGCTCATTGACGGCGTCTTGAGACCGACCGATACTGGCAGGATCAGCGAGCGCTCGCAATCGCACTCGTCCCTGTCAAAATCGTGCACCCTGCCGCGCGCCGACTTGCACGTGGCGAGTGCGTCGTCGCGGTCGCTCACTGCGAGAGGTTGTTTGGATTTGCAAACGACGATGGGGACTCTGTGATTGGGATCAAGCGCATCAAGACACCTAGTGTGCGCGCACACACAGATACATCGCACTGTCAGTCACACATCCAGAGCTAGTAGGCACGAACGCACACACGCAGAACAGACGACAACGTAATCGAAGGCGGTCGCCGCACGTACCGATTGGGAGTGAGAGTGCGCCGTAGCCAAAGCACACGAGCCACTGGCCAATCGTGATGCCGCTCGTCTTGGTAAAGTTGCCACCAAACTCGGCGAGCACGACTTGCACGACGATCGTGATGGTGATGATAAAGATGAAGAGCGGATTCCTCGAGACGCCCGCAAAGACCCGCCAATCGTTGTTTGTCCGTCGGGCGTTGAACTCGTTAAAGAGCTGGCTGAACACGAACGTGTTGAAGATAATCGTGTAGTGGCGGTAGTCGTACTCGAGGCAGTACGACTTGAGGCAGTCGAGCGGGTACTCGGCGAGCGGGAGACCGAGCTGCGCGACGTAGTCCTCGCACTTGAGACTCGAGCACGGCTTGCCCGACAGCGTCACACAAGTAGCATTCGAGAGCTCAGCAAAGCTCGACTTGACTTTGTACTCTTCCGAGATGCACGTATTGCCTTCCGGGAAGCCAAACTCGGTGTGACCGTACGCCAGGAGTAGGAACACGAGCGCGAGCTGGAACAGCGATTGGCAGATGATGTTCTTGACAATGCATCGACTCAGTAGCTGCGCACTCTTCTTGTATGGCCGTCGATCGAGCAACGCTTCGGTCGGCGCCTCGGTACCGAGCGCGAGTGCCCCCATCGTGTCCATGATCAAGTTGATCCAAAGCATCATGACCGAGTTGAGCGGTGGTTCACGGCCGCTCACGGCGCTCACGAACGTGACCACGAGTGCGACGATGTTTACCGTGAGTTGAAACTGCAGGAACTTGCGGATGTTGTCGTACACGCATCGGCCCCAGAGCACAGCTTTGCGGATCGACGAGAACTTGTCGTCCATGATGATGATGTCGGATGCCTCTTTCGCCAAGTCCGTGCCGGCGATGCCCATGGCCAGACCGACATCCGCTGTGCGGAGCGCAGGCGCATCGTTCGTTCCGTCGCCAGTGACACCAACGACCTCGGAGCGATCCTTGAGCATGTTCACCAGACGAAACTTGTCGTCCGGTGACGAGCGCGCGAGCACTTGCAGTCGTGGCAAGATGCTGCTGAGTTCGTCGGCTGTCATGTTCCGAAACACTGGCCCTTCGAGCGCGAGTCCATCCGCTGTCATGATCCCGCACTGCCGCGCGATCGCGGATGCCGTGTGGATGTTGTCGCCTGTGACCATGCGCACCATGATGCCCGCGCGCTTGCAGTCACGAATCGCTTCGGTCACGTCGGGTCGGAGCGGATCTTGGATGCCGCAGATCGCGCTCACGACGAGCTCGTCTTCTGGCGCATCGGTCATCGTTTGGAAGTCGCCGGGGAGCGCCCCTGGCGGGAAGTCGCGGTACGCGATGCAGATCGTGCGCAGCGCCGAGTCGGCCATCTTCGTGACGATGCCGTTCAGCTCGGCGCGCTTCGTAGCAGAAATCTCGACAACGTTGCCGTCCAAGTTGATGTACTTGGTCGCGCGTGCGAGCACGACTTCGGCTGCGCCTTTTGTGAACAGCCGGCTGCCGCCGTCGCTGCGCTTCACGAGCGCACTCATGGTCTTCTTCTCGGACGAGAACGGGAAGAGTCGGTCGCCGCGTGTGGCCTGGAAGTGCTGCGCGCGCAGGTCGTGGTACTTGAAGCCCACGTTGTCCATCCAGATGAGCATCGCGCCTTCTGTCTTGTTACCCTGCACGATCGGAACGCCGTTCACTTCTTTGAGGAACGCGCTCGTGTTCACTGCGATGTTGAGCGCAAGGTCCTGTAACGCGTCCTGATTCACGGGGAGCTGCGTCTGCTTCTGCTTGAAGACATCGTCCTTGAAGTAGTCGCCGAGGATCCAGCCTTCGACAACAGTCATCTTGTTCTCGGTTAGCGTCCCCGTCTTGTCCGAGCAGATGCTCGTGACGTTTCCCATGGTCTCACACGCGGCGAGGACACGGATGAGGTTGTTGTCCTTGAGCATCTTCTTCGTCGAGTACGAGAGCGAGATCGTCACGGCGAGCGGCAAGCCCTCGGGGATCGCCACGACGATGATCGTCACGCCGATGAGAAACGTGTGCAGCACGTAGCTCGGCCATGTGTACTCGAGCTTCTTCTCGTCCGAGAGCGCGTAGATGATGATCATCGCGACCATCGTCGCGACGGAAAAGAACATGCCGACGTAGCCGATCATCTTGGCCATGTCTTCGAGCTTCTCCATCAGCGGCGTCGCTTTCTGCTCTCGCACGAGCTTGGACTTGATCTTGCCCCACCTGCACTCGGCGCCGACCGCGATGACGAGGCACTCGCCACGTCCAGACGCGACGAGGCAACTCGAAAGGAGGAACGGGTCCGTCTTGCTGCTCTTCGTGACGTCATCGGGTTCGCCCGTGAGACTCGACTCGTTGCACTTGAGGTCCTGGCCGCGAATCAAGATCGCATCAGCCGGCACTTTGTCGCCAGTCTCGAGGATGATCACGTCACCGACATTGATGTCCGCGACCTGCACTTGGTCGGGGCGACCGCAGCGAATCACTTTGACGAGCACTTCGTCGTTCTTGGCGCTCAGTGCTCGGAACTGCTTCTCTTTCGAGTAGTTGTTGACCGACGTCACGAGCGCGACGAGGATCACGCCCGTGAGGATCGCGACGCCTTCGCTCCAGCCGGTCTCCGGGTGCTCCATGTACCCGGTCACGAGCGACGCGATCGCAGCAATGATCAAGATGATCAGCGTCGTGTCCTGCAGGCTCTCGACGAACAGGCGCAGGAGGCTCTTCATCGGCGCGTCCGTGAACTGATTTTGCCCAAATCGATCTCGTCGGAGCAAAAAGCTCGCGTCGATCTCAGACTGCGGCAACCCTTGCTCGAGGTTCACGCACAGCACGCTCGCAAGCGCCGGAACGCCACCGATGCGCTGCAGCTCGGCGAAGTTCGCTTCCGTCATTTGGTCTTGGTTCAGTGCGCGGATCTCTTCGAGCGAAATGCCGTACGGCGATGTCGGTGCTACTTTGTTCGCGCCACCTGCGCTAGGGCCAGTCGACTGTCGCGCTTTCTGGTTCATTGCACCAGGTTGCACTGGCGTGAGGTCGTTCATGATGGCGCTATCGATCGTGTTTCACGTGAAACGAAGTGGTAGTAGTCGTCGTCGAAGCGAACGCTGCCAGCGGGTGTGCATGCACCTCGAGGTTGCCGATGCGCGCGATCGTCTGCAGGGTTGCTCTGTGCGTGCCTGCGCCACTGCTAGTGCTCTCGTCGCCTTTTGGTTGTTCACGTTGTCGTCGGTTTCTGCTTTTGGCTTTTTGCCAGCTCGGGGCCATATATAGCGAGAGGTTGCGCTCGTCGACGCGTTGTCTTTCAACCTCGACGCTACGCTCGCTCGATGTAAAGCGAGGTTTGTTGTTGCTGTCAAGCTCGCGATCTACATGATACACAGGCATCGATTGACTCGCAGCCGTTGCGCTTCATACCAATACAGCAATCAATGAGCACGCGCGATTCCTTTTCGATTCGTATCTGCTTCGCTCTACTGCGCTCTGCATCTACGATAGTCGTCTCGATCGCACAGGCGGGGGAGCCGACGCGTGGACTGGGCAAAAACCGTTGTCACCGCGAGCACTGACGCAGCCTGGTGCTTTGCACTGCTTGCCGCCGCCATGACCACGGCACAGACCGCCTTCCTGACTGCTCTTGATGCAGCCGTCAACAGCGCATCGTTTGCCGCCTGTATCGTTACCACAAACCGTGTGAGGCACGTCCGCGCGTCGTCACAGCCTATCTACCTCACACGCAACAGAGAGCTCGATGCGCACCTCCATGGCTCTTGCAGAGCCCTCGCGACTGAGCCGAGTTCTTGCAATCTTCGAAAGCGCACCGCTTGCCTGTATGTCAGAGCCACGAGTCCGTTAGCACCGATATGTTGTACTCACACGCGATTGAAAGTGCCACGAGCTACTCACCTCCGCCGTGCGCGATGCAGTAGCCGCCGCCTTGGTCACTCCGAGAGCAGTTGTCGTGTGTGCAGCGCTTTCCACCACCGTGGCGTTTGCAGAGCCCTTTTGAGCGAGCTCCTTTGGAGCATCCAAGGACAAGACAGTCCTTGGACTTTCGCGCGGTGTGGCACCGACGTGGAGCCATCTTGACGAACTCGGGAGTTTGCTCGGGAGTGTCGAGCGAGTGTCGGTCGAGCCGCGCTGTCTTCGTTCTCCGTGTTCCTTCTCCGCCACTGGCTGCTCGCTTCGCTCGACTGGAGCCGCGATGGGAAGTCGCTTCACTGACAGAAGTGTACTCGCTGGCCTCTGCGCATTCGACGACAGCGTCAGCAAAGTGCAGGTTCGTACTGCTCTTGAACAGCGGCCGCCACGTCTTGGAGTCACGACGGTCGTCGTCGCTACAGTGGTTGCACTCGGTTTGTAAGCGGCTACCGACGACATTCGTGACATCTCGCAGTCCTTTGCGACGACAGTCTGCTCCTGCGCACAGCAGTCGAGCCACCTTGTCAGTGCGACAGACGAATCAAGCAACAGCCGTGGAAGCGAGTCATATCATCTGCGAACTCACGTCGGGGTGTGTCGCTGGCTTCCACTCTGTCGTGCATCACTGGTGAGTCGAGTACGAAGCCTAAGCTCTCCACTGGTTCGCGCGGCACGAGGTTGCACAAGATGGGTGGGCTTTGCAGGAACTCGCGTCCCGTCAAGTCCAAATCTTGTTCGGCTTCGAACGTTCGATGCGCTACGAGGCACGTCTCGACATCGGGGCTGACGTACTCGAACGTCTCGATGCCCTCCAGTAGATCGGTCCATTCCGTCCGACGAGTGAACCAGCTGCGCACGCACTTTGTCAGCTTCCAACGCAAGCTTGTGACAGCATGTAGCAACATGTACGCAGGCAGCATGCGCCATACCATTCATCGATCTGCACACACGAACTTGCGCCGTCGTTCATTGGCAGATGTGCAGCAGTCAGCAGCTCGGTCATGCTGACGATCGAGCTGCTTGAAGTCGAGAAAGTGCTGGTGTCGATGTCTTGTTCCACGACAGTCGCTGGAAGCAGCGGCGGTGGTAGTATGTGCGGTACACTCGGAAACATCGTGACGGGACGTGGCGTCGTGAGCGAGTGCAAGACTTGCAGCTGGATGAGCGCTTGCTGTGCTTGGCGTTGCCTATGCGTGCTGCTGCTGCCGCTGCTGTGGATCGATGAGACTAACAGGTGTGCGTACGCGAGCGCGCGAATCGCAAAGTGATGTGCGCAACCTCATCATCGCAGCGTGACGCACCGCCGCGAGAAAGTCCCGCGCAATGCGAGTGCGTGCGCACTGCCTGTCGCGATGTCTGTCAGTGAACGCGAGCTCGGTAGTTGCGCTGCGAGCCTGCTGCTTAGTCGCCAAGTGGCTGCATCGCGGCTGCGGTCTCTCATCCGCGCAACGTTTATTGCTCGCTGTGTTGAAGTGGCATGTCGGAGTGATGGTCAACTCGTTTCACCATTTTGCTCAATTTTAGAATGCAACCTGCTGTAATATAAATATTGATTATAAACGCCAACTTTTGTTAAACATGGCGAAACGGCTTGAACTGCTTGGACACGCCCTTTCAATGCTCGATCACTTTCATCTCGATGCGCGCATCTTGATCGCAGCGTCCTGGAACTGCGGATCGTCGCGGCGTCGCTGCGGATTATCACTTTACACTTGCGCGCCATGTCTACGACCAGGCTAGCGTTGGCGCTCGCATGTGTGCTCGCATGCGCGCTGGTGATGATGACAGCAGCAGCCGGGTCAATCATCGGCTTTGACCCGGCGTTCACGAGTTCCTCGTCCCCGTTCGCAGTCATCGAGTGCGACGCAGTGTGCTCGTCGCCGGGGTCAATCACGCTCTCGCTCAATCTCATGCGCTCAGGCGATCTGACTGCAACCGACACAGTGACCATTTCGACACGCGCTTCTTCGAATAGTGTGCTCCGATCAGCGACAACGCCAGGTGACTACATGCCACTCAGCGCACTGTCCGTCGTGTTCGCGCCGTCCGAGACGATGAAGACTGTACCAGTCAAGATCACATCGGACGGTGTCTACGAAGAAGACGAATACCTGGAGGCGATTCTGCAGAGCCCAAGTGCTGGCGTCACACTTGACGCTGGAGCGTCGGTCGCGTACATCGTGATCCAGGATGGCGGTGATGGTACGTCCATGTGTATAGCCTCGAAAGCGAACTCTGCCGCGCTCTTGTCAATCGCACGTATGCGCAGTTCCGGCTGACATGCTTCGATGCTGTGTGGTTCTAGCGGGCATCTTCGCGTTCAGCGCGAGCACGTACACGTTTGCAGAGAACGCAGGGCTCGTGAGTGTCAAGGTCGTGCGCTCTGGCGGCACTAGCGGTGCTGTGACTGTGCACTACCGACTCGCAAACCCGATGCAGGCGACCGCGATAAACGACAAGAACTTTCGACTGGTCGACTCGACCTACGAGATGCAGTTCGCAGACGGCCAGCGAGAAGGTCACATTCGCTTCACGATCCTTGACGACGCCGTGTACGAAGCGAACGAATTCTTCTTCCTCGAAATCGCGTCGCTACAGCCAACGAAAGCGAGCGACTCGACGACGAGCGTCGCGAAGCTCGGAACGCCACAAACGGCGATCATCTACATTGCAGACGACGGCGACGCAGGCGTATTCACGTTCGCGGACCCGTTCATCTTCTGCCGCGAGGACAACGGTACCGCTCTTCTCACGATAGTGCGGACCCAGGGTTCGTCGTCGTCGTCGTACTTGCCAGTCAACCTCGTCGTGACAACACTCGGGGCAGCAGACGGTAGTAACGCGACTGAGGGCGGCAGTCTCGCTTTTGACTACCTCGCAAAGTCCGAGAAGCTCACATGGGCGACCGGCGAAACCAAAAAGACATTCGCTGTCAAGGTGTTCAACAACAACCGGTACGACGCGCGAACGCGAGCCGTGAAAGTCAAGATGGTGAGCGTTGAAGGTGGTGCATCGATCGGATCACGGCTCGAGTCGTGGATCTACATCATCGACGACCGAGATGCAGGAACGCTATCGTTCAGCAAGCCGGTCTACGAGGTGCTGGAGAACGAAGGATTTGTGACGCTCGACGTCCAACGCACTGGAGCAGTCGACCCGACAAACATCAACACGTACGCCAGCGGCATCGTGACAGTCGAGATCGCAACGTATAGCGGCACGATCCTGCCTGGACGTGACAAGTACGACATTGCAAGTGACAACGACATTGTGCGTCAGCGCGGATGCACACATGTGAGTCCGTGCACGGCACCTGTAGGGATTGCGTACTCGCCACTCGCAGCGACGACGATCCAGTTTGCAGATGGCGAGACATCGACACAAGTGACGATCCCGATCTTCGATGATGATGTCTTCCAAGCACCCGACCGCGTCTTCAAGGTCACACTCCAGAAAGTTACGGGTGGCGCACACATTGGCGTCAACTACGAGCACCCGAGCGAGTGGTTTGGGTACCGCGACGTCTTCCTCGCACTCGAGAGCAAGGGCACTGCGCTGCTGGACAATGTCGGCGCGATCGTATCGATCATGGATGACGGCGACCCGGCCGTGCTCGTGTCCAAAGCCAGCCTGTCGATCTCGAAGATCGGTCAGCACGACACGTTTGCGATTTGGCTCAACTCGAAGCCGACCGCAGACGTCACTGTCGCGCTTGTGATCGACGCTGCAGTACTGCGACTCTCCACGACTGCACTCGTCTTCACGCCAACGAACTGGAGCGAGAAGCAAGCTATTCGCGTATCCGCTATTCCAAACGACAAGAGCGAGGGTACACACAAGACGATCGTGACTCTCAGTTGCACTAGCGTGGACTCAAAGTACGCGTCACCGTTCCGCACAGCGTCGCAAGCACCTGGTGCCGTTCTCGGTGCTGGCGTGTACACTCAAAAGCGAGGAGTCTACGACACTGGCAACACCGAGCACGAGTTCTTGTGGGCCGACGCAGACGGGGTCCTGACAGCGCCGCATGTATCAAGTGGCGTCACGGTGTTCATCTTTGACAACAACCACGCTGGCGTCGCGATCGTTCCGGAAGCCGTGCGGCACAGATCGGGCGTCAACGTCCCTACAACCTCGGTGAGCGTCCGGATGAACGGCCACAGCGCTGCAGTGAACGTGTCACTCACGTCCAAGCCTGTGGCTGATGTTCGCGTCACGCTGGTCCCCGACACTCGCTCAGGCATTGCGGTAGAGCCAGCGTCGATGATGATCGCTGCATCGACCTGGAACGTTCCAGTACCAGCCAAGGTCGTGGCAGTCGCATTTGTTGGTCAAACGGAGCCCCAGACTGTGCAGCTCAGCTCCGTAGCAGTCGTGACCTCGAGTACCGGCGATCCTCGCTACAACCAGGGCAACAATCTTGCACGACGCATATTCGTACAGCGATTCCCACCTGCTCTGGTTCTACTGGATGCGAACGCAGCATCGATACGCGAGGGCGCTGGTGGCAACGAGACGGCGTCCTACTCGATCGCGTTGGGCAGCGAGCCAATGCATTGGGAACCGAGCGGTGTCGAGTATGCGCCATTCGAGCTCGTTCTCAGCGCTGATGCGGACACGACGCTCTACTTTCCTCCGCACGCAAGCTCTGCTCTTGGCGAAGCATCAACCATCACAGTCGCAGGCAACTCGTCACAGAGCACGAGCACGCACATGACCAAGAGTCTCGGTGTCCTGCGATTCAAGACGCACCCAGACATTGACGCACGTACTGGGAGCAACCAGGTCGGGTCGGCATGCTTGCGTTTGTTCCGTCTATCTGGCGGTGAGAACGGTGGCTTGGGTGGTATCCACGTTGGCGTGAGCACTGCTGGTGTCGACGCAACGAGCGACTGGAGTGAAGCGTATCTGCAGTCTCAGTGCACTGACTCGCTCGAGAGCAGCGGCGTGTGCTCTGTGCTCCACGCGGGCACCTTGATCCCGTCGTTCTTTCCAGCTGGGTCGACGATCTCCGACATCGATAGCCAGTCCGTTGGTGAAGCTGCTGTTGCGCCAGCTGGCGCATTCAACAGTACGAGCAACACGTACGTCGAGTCGTCCGGCTGGCTCGACATCGACGTCACGTACGCTGTGAATCAGTTCTTGGCGCGTGTACCCCACGGCGCAAGCGCGAGAGCGATCACGTTCCTCGTCTATTCGAGGTCAACAGCCGAGTTCACGTTCGACGGCGTGGACGAAGTCGTGTTTGCCTCGAGTGAGTACTCGGACAGCACGCTGCAGCCGCAGTTGCGTCTGACTGCATCTGGCATCGTCAACTTGGCATTGGACGCGCAAGTATCCCAGAGCTGTCCAGGCAACGCAAAGGCAGCGGTCGACGGCAAGACGAACTCCAAGCTGAGTGTATCGTCGAGCTACGCACTGTCTGCGATCCCGTTCCAGTATCCGTGGTGGGAAGCAGATCTTGGTGTGTCACGCGCACTCGAACGCCTCACGATCACAGTGAAAAAGACGCTATCGGCTGCGAGCATGGACAACTCGCACCTCGCGACGGCGTTCTGGGTCTTCCTCTCAACCTCATCGCTCGCTCAGAACAACAACGACATTGCCGGGTTCACGAACGCGAAAGCGAAAGCGCTCTTTGCCAAGCGGTTCGCAGTCGCGACGCGGTCGTTCGACGCGCTGGACACTGACACGATCGCGTTCGAGTGGCACGTGAACGGCGAGTTGACCGGCACGTTTGGCGTCGACCGCTTCGTCGGGGACTTTGCCAAGCCCGTGGAAGCGCGGTACGTGCTCATCCAAGTCGAGGGCGAGAACAACATCATGCTAAACGAGGTCGAAGTCTACCAGCTGGCGTTCGCAAGTTCGCGCGTGTCGATCGGAGGCTTCATGCCATCCCTGGCGCAGGCTCGGCTCGGGAAGAACCAGCTCGAGCTTTTGCTACCCGAGCAGCTCGACCCAGACGTCTCTGAATGCGACGCGAACACAGATATCTATCGCCGTGAGCTCGTGTTCAGCTCGGGCAACTGGCAGACACCGCAGCTCGTCAGCGTGAAGGTGGTCGACGATCTCGTGGCGATGGGCGACCACGACGTCTATGTGACGCACACACCAGAGAGTAGTGACCCCGATTTTGACCAAGGTGCGCGATGCGGCCCGTCAGCGTTCTCGAGCGAGAGTCTCGCGTGCAAGAGTGCGATCTTCAACGCATCGAACGTGAAGCCGATCCGCGTTCTCGAAGACGACGAGAACACGATCTTGCTGTCGACGCAGCAGCTGACGATCGTCGAAGGCAGCCAGAGCTTTCCAACGGCGCCAGTGTTCGTACGTCCAGCGACACTCTTGCCGCGCTACGTCCGATGCAGCAGCTCCCCTGACGTCTTCGTCGTACCTGGGATGACAGCGCCGCGTGGCTGCGCGCTCTCGCTCGTACCCGCCGCCAGCAGCAACTCGCGGTGGGAAACGTGCATCTTGAACGCAAGTGCGTTGCCGCTCGAGCCCGGCAGTGCGTGGATGATGGCTGGCTTTGCGCCTGGCACGATGAACGTCTCGCACATCGACGTGACCGTGCCACAGATGCTCGGGGCCAAGTACATCAAGCGATTCAGCGTATGGTGGAGCGCGAGCAAGTCGTTGAACAGCAGCTCTGTCGATGGACTGTTCGATTTGTCGAGTGGCTGGGAGAAGATTAGGGGCATTGATGTCGCAATGAAGTCAAGCAGCGCGCAGCTCTTTACGATCGACAATCTCGACCTTTTCCCCGTTCAGACAGTGCTCGTAACGCTCGAGCGGTCCTACGACGAGAGCAATCAGTGCGTGGTCGCACCAGTGATCCGCATCGTTGGATTTGAGCCTGTTCCATTCCCTCTGCCGATCCGCGGGGACCTTACGCACGTGGACAGTGTCCCGCCGCCACGCAGTCGGTTGTCACGCATGCATTTGGTCGGGACAAACAGTACAGTTCATGTTCGGCTGGCAAGCGAACCGCTTGGGAACGTTGTCGTGTCGGCGATCCGCGACAACAACAACGCTGCTGTCGTAGTGTACGATGCAGCGAACAAATCGGCCGCACTCGAGTCCGTGCGTTCACTCTCTGGCGCAGCGTACGAGTCGGGCAACACGTGGACGTTCACGATTGTGACAGCTGTCACGTTCACGCCGATGAATTGGAACGTACCGCAAGCGCTGACGTACACTGCAGTGGACGACAACGTCTTCAACGGTAACCGAACGTTCGTCGTGAGCCACGCTGTGACGTCCACCGACACGCAGTCGTCGATACTCCCGTATCAGCATCTCGATGGATCGAACCTGAAGAAAGAGCTCGCAGCGCTTGCAACGAGCCTGTCGTACTCGACAGCCAACTTCATCGTCAGCAACCAGCGCGCGAGCACTTGGCCGAGACACTTTGAGCCAGTGTGGAGCTCTGCCACTGGAGCGATCGAGGCCACCGTCGTGGATGACGATCTCCCTGGTGTCACAGTCAGCGCGAGCGTCGTTCGCGTACCCGAGAGCGGACCGCGCGGGAACTTTTCCGTGTTTCTCGACTCGGCGCCAACGCAAAACGTCGTCGTAGCTGTGTCGCACGACGCGCCTGCCTCACTCCTCCAAGTCGATCCACTTCAGCTCACGTTCACAACAACGAACTGGTATCAGCCCCAGCTGATCTACATGTACCCCGTTGCAAACGACATCTACGACGGTGAGCTGCCGTTTACGGCCTTGTACGACAGACTGATCCCAAAAGCCACCAAACCGGAGCTCGCACTCGCTGTCACGAGTGCAGATGCGGCGT
>JAADWX010000257.1:0-29639 GCA_023336405.1 Globisporangium echinulatum | reverse complement strand
ACGCTCGTACGAGCTTGCGATGCGCTTTCGTTTCGCGATGTCACAGCGCGGACGAGGAGCCGCGTGTCCCTCTCGCTGACTTTCGTCGGCCTTCCAGAGCGAGGTTTCACCTTCTTATCCCGCTCGCCGCTGGCAACACGCCCCACAGTTGATACGCTGTGTTAACACGTGTTGCAATTGCTTGCAGCTTCTCTCCTTGCTCACGAAGCTCGAGAATCGTGTTCACGTCCTCCTCCGTCATCTCTTGCCACGTCACCATCGTTTAATTTGTTTTTGGAAGCTCGAATTGCAGCAAACCTATCCATAATGTGTGCTTATTATAAATTACGTGTTGTAGACGCACTGCATTATACATTGCGCTTTTGTTACCAATCTTACCGCGTCCACAATATTTCAACTTTACCCTCTCAAAAGTGATATGCTGGCATTGTGATGGCTTCAAACCGATTTGAGAAAAACTGAGCATATGTATTGACTCGTCTTTTGACGCACAATCTCACGATGTTAATTGTTTTCTCATGACCAAAACAATCACTTTAAAATTCACATTTTTTTATTTTTCCCAAGACTTCTGGCGGGCACTTTATTTGCTGTCATGTGCTTAGTCACTTCAACTTTCACATTTCTCGTCCAACGCACGATCCAGGACGATGCAGCTCCGCTCAGCAACGCGCCGCACTGCCGCCGCTGATGACGGTGTGAACGAGAATGCAGCACATGCGCTCGCCACATCGAATGCGTCTACGCAGTCTAGACCACTTGTGATGCCGCCACCACCGCTCGGGCTCCTCGACGCACTCGAGCGCGAAACTGAGCGCATCAGCAGCTCGCCCACGATCCGTACCGCGCTCAAGCACCTGCTCGAGTTTGAGCCGCAGCTCGGCATAGACGGTTATATCCACAATGCGCGCCCATCTCTGACGCTGTCGTTCCGGCGTGAGAGCGGCCACAGCGCAGTCGATCGTCGAGTGCCAGCGGCGCTCAAGGCGCTCGCGACGTTGCTCACACACTCGTTTCGCCTCACCAAACTGCCGTCGCTCAAGCGCAAGCTCTGGAAGCGCGTGTTCGAGTCCGAGATGCTCAGCCATCAACAGCGCGCGCGCTTTGGGGGTCTCGTTATCGTGCTTGACGACGTCGACGTCAACGACAACGAGGTCGTTCAAGCCGGCGTCAACAACAACGAGATCGGTGCCGACGGTCCGCGACGAACCGCGCGCGAGCCATACGACGTGAACGACTGGCTCTGGATGGTCGACAACGAGAGCTTCCCAACCGTAAGCATCGACATGAACCGCGGTGGCGCAGCGCAAGGCAAGCTCACGCGCAAGCACATTGACGCGGTTGCGCGATTCTTTACGACACCGCCCGAGCACGCGCTGCCGATGCACTTTGCGCGCCCGTGGCCGCCCGATGCGGTCGGCATTGAGCTGCTCTTTGGCAACTGCGAGCTCACGCCGCGGTGTGCGCGACACATTGAGACGCTGCTCGACCGCGTGTACGCGAGCACGACACGGCAGTTTGTTGTGCGCGTGCTCGACCTGAGTCCGCGGCTGCTCGAACCGGCGCTCGTCGATGTCTTGGCTGAGTTGCTCGTGAAGAACCGTGCTGTGTACCACATTGAAGACGTGCGTCTACAGGACTCAGGGCTCGTCCCGCCGTGGCCCGAAGCGCTCGCAAAGCTCCAGGCGCTCATCGCTGCTGCGTGCGCTGCAAGCGTCGTGCTCCCTACGCTCTCACCGACCGAGCCGCAGTCGCAGCGACCGCCTACGCAACCGCATCGGCTCAAGCGCCTCGCGATACACGAGTGTCTCGCACACGTTGCTGCCGTGTGCTCGGCGCTGCGGTACGGCTGCCAGCTTGAGTGCGTGCGGCTCGACCACTTGTTTGCGCGCGTCGAGCCGGCCGACCGCAAGCAGTGCTGGCGCTGGCTCGCATTTGGCATCTTCCACCCGCGCTCGCGGATATTGGCAGCCGGCAACGCATTCCGCCGCCTCGAGTTGCACGGCACACCGCTGCACATCGACGACGTCGTCGCGTTCACCAAGACGCTCGATGACCCGGCGCGCGAGCTCGTTCTCCGTGGCCGAGCGCGACGCGATCCGCCGCGCGACGAGCTGCTGCTGTGCACTGTGCAGCGCGGTGCTGCGTTCTACGCTAAGCGCTTGGTCACCGACACGGCGCTATTCGTGCTCGACGCTGACCGGCAGCTCGAAGCGCTGTGCGAGCGCCCTGGCTGGGTCTGCGCCGTGCTGCCGGGCATTGGCTTTGGCTGGGTGCGGCGCGCGTTTGTGCGGCGCGTCGACCGCGAGCCGATCGACCGCGCGCGCCACAGCACCGAGCTGCGCGTCGAGTGGGCGTTCACAAACATGCAGCTCATCGCGACGGACCACGTCGCGTACACACGGTTCCTCCAGCGCGTCGGGCGCCAACTGACGTGTCTCGACATGACGCGCGCGACACACCCAGACGCGGTCATCGTTGCGATCCTCGAGTACTGTTCGCAGCTGCAGCACCTGAGTCTCCTCAGCGCGCCGGTCGCAGATCGCGCAGTCGCAGCGCTTACAACAGCGCTCCGCGGCAGCTTTGGCGACCACTTGCTGTCGCTCGACCTCGGTCAAGTCGAGGTCACGCGCGCACAGGTCGATACGCTCGCAAATGCGCTTGCACACCGACGTCGTCCGCCAGCACTGCAAGAGCTGCGGCTCGGGACGTACAGCCTCAGCGCTGACGGCTTTCGCGCACTGCAGCGCGCGCTCGAGGTGAACCGCACGCTGCGGTTCGTCGAGCTGCAGCGGCCGTACACAGCAGTCGACTACAGCAGCGACGAGCGGTTCCTCGCGGCCGTCAACGCCAGTCGTGGCGTTGCACAGAACGAGCTGCTGCCAACAACGCTCTCGGCGCGCCAGAAACTCGCGTTCTTAAGCGCACTGCAGCGCCCGTCGGTCGCCGGCGCTGCGATCCACCACCTCGACAGCTTCATGGTCGCTGCGATCTTCCGGTTCGCCGCCGACCGCGTGCACCGGCGCGTGCTCTGGACGCGACCGCTCGACATCTACGACATGAACCCGTATGGCGTCCTCCCAATCACGTTCTTCATGTGATGTCAGCACTGACTCCGGCTGTGCACGCTCTCGACCGCAGGCTGTCCAGCACATCCAACACCATTCGCCACCATCGTACAACCTGTAGCATCAGTATCCGCCCGTCTACTTCTGTTCTGCTCACCGTAGTTTACCAGTTCTGGTCAGTCTTGAGACAACCGCGTCTCGTTCAGTCTGCTCCTGCTTGTCGAGATCGTTTAGTGCAGTCACCTGCGCACTCGAGTGTCGGTGTGCAACATAGGACCGCGCAATCTCGCCAAGTCTATCTCCCTCCTCACTAACCAACTCGCTACGTCGCTGCGGCGCTGCGCATGTCGCGCAGGATCAGGTCCTCGACGTGCTGGTGCATGATTGCGTAGTTCTCCTGGAAGCTGCTCAGCATGACGTCTGTGAGCGCGCCAGTCTGTGTCACAGTCGGTCGCATGTGCGCGACGCTCTTCATGACTGTCGTTGAAGGCTCAGCAGCAGGCTCGACGAGCCCATAGCCGCGCGACGAGATCGCAAAGCGGCCGCTGCCGACGAGCGTGCCTTCGGACGCAGCTTCCGAGGCCCAGGCGTAACGCATGCACGCGGCGTCGACGACGCGCTTCGCGACGAGTTGCACGTGGATTGGCGCTTCGGACCGCCGCAGCTGCAGCGTCACAATGAACTGCGCACGCACAATGTCGTCGTCGACCGAGTCGATCGTCTGGCGGTAGCGACACGGCCATGTAAGAGACCATCATCAAGTGTCGGTATGTAGGCGAGGCGGCAGCAGCAGCGATGCAGAGGCACTTACATACATACCTTGTAGACGCCGCTCTTGAAGACGAGCGGCGGGCCACTCAGCAGCTGCCACAGCGCTGCACTGACGACTGACTCGTCAAATGGCACGACGTGGCAGTCGATCGCCTCGAGCACGACGCAGCCGAAGTCATCGCACGTGACCACGCCGTCCTGGACTGCAGTTGTGACGCCTGCGAGTCCTGCGTTGCGCATCACGTCGTCAAGCTGTTCGAAGAGTGTGTCGACGCGCGTCGCGAGCAGCTCAAACACGCGCTCGTCGCTGCAGCTCGGGTCTGCACGTAGTCGCTTCGTGTCCGTGCCGCTCAACGAGGCATCGAGCCACTGCACGTATGCATACACACAGTCAACATTCGTCAGTCGTCAGCAGTCGACCAGTGTCTATGCGATACGACACGATACGAGACGCACTGGTAGGTTTGGACGCTTGCGCAGGATGTTTGAGAGACTCTTTGCGACGCGGAGCTGCGACTCGAGCGCCTGCCGTAGCTTGAGGTTCTCGACCTCGGCGCGCTGCTTTGCGTCGAGCTGCCGCTGTGCAATGCGTTCCCACAGCTGCTGAGACTGTGACTGCGACGGTGGCAGCGGGAATGCATCTGTATCATTAGCGTCGATCGGCAACGACGAGGCGCTGGCATATCGAAGTCCCTCGAGTCGCTGCTCGAGCTCGTGCACGTGCGTGCGCAAGTACTGCAGCTCGTCCTTTGTGCGTTGGTGCGCAGACTTGCGTTTCTGATTTGCCTGCTGATCATACGAGCTTGCTGGAACGGCTGTGACGGTGCCGGATGCCGCAGCGCCGTTGGCGACAGCAGTGGTCGCCTCGCCAACACCAAACAGGTCGAGGTCGAGCAGGTCGAGTGTGGTGTCGATCGACGCCAGCAACGTCGCATCGGTATTTGCAGTGCTGTGTTCGTCGAGTCTGTCGACAGCATCAGCTGAGCTGTCATTACTCACAGCCGTATGCACTGCTGCGGGTTCATCTTTGTCATTGGCGACGAGGATCGGGAGCTCGAGTGCGAATAGATCGGTGTCACCACCTTCAAGCGCGACGTCGAGCAGCAGCAGATCGGTGTTACTGACGCTGTTGCTTGTGCTCATGATTGTGCTGAAAGTGAAGCGTCAGAGGGCTCGCAATCGCCCCTTTATTCTTTTCAGAGAGGTTTGCTGTGTGTTGTGGAGTCAAATTATTGACGCTAAATAGCCACTCGTCCAACATATAGAGGGTACGGACAGCTTGTGCGCAAATCCAGGCAAAGAATCCTCTTTTGGGAGTGTAAAAGGCAGTTCGATTCGTCCGTGCAGATTCCTCGACTGCATACTATGGATTCGTTAATCATGGGAATGCTTGTGTCGCATACTTGACCCCATACTACGAGCATGTCCAAGAAAACGATTCAGTCCGTTCCGCATTCCTTTCCTGCTTGCTGTGAGTGAGACCCATTGCCGCCTGCTCGAACGCTCAACCGCAACAACAACGACGACGACGACATCGACAACGACGACAGTGGTGAAACAGCAGCAGCACCGTTGACTCTTTCTCTCGCGCCTACCAGTACTTGCTCGCGCACAACACGCTGACCGACTAAGCACCTACCTGCACTCTCACTCGCCAGCGTGCGCTTTCGCCCGCTCTGCTCCCTCGATCGAGCATGTACGAAGACCGCGGCACCGCGCGTAGTGGCAACACGTACAGCTCGCGCATGGGCTTCCGCAGCAACGTCGCGACGGGCATGTCACCCAAGTCGTCGTCGCGCAGCCTCGCGCACGACGTTGGGTCGTCCGAAGCCGGTACGGACCCGGACATGAACGCGCTGCAGGACAGCGACCGCGGGCCACCGATCGAGTCGCTCCAGACGTGCTTTAGCTCGTCGACGCGGTGGTTCCAGCTCGTGATGTTCATGGCGTTTGTCGTCGCCCTTGGCTTTGCGCTCACGAGCGAGTACGCAAACCTGTCGCCCGGTCTCATCTGGGGCGCTGTGCTCTCGAGCTTCTCGGTCTTCTTTGTCATCCTGTCGTACGCGAGCGTACCGGGCTACCGACAGCACCCGAACCCGCTCGTGTTCTGGCGCACGATTGCCGACGCGTTCTTTGTGCTCCAGCTGCTTGCGCAGCAGTTCACAAGGTGCCTCTTCTACGACTGCAAGTCGCTCTGCAACGACAAGAACTCGCAGTGCGGCTGCTCGCAGACACCCGGTGCCGGGCCAGCGTGCGACGTGTTTGCTGGCCTCTTTGAGTTCTCGCTTATTGCGGCCGAGTGCTGGTTCTTCTGCATGACGCTCAACCTGCTCGTGAGCCTCACGAACCCGTTCACGGACTTTAAGCGCAACACGCGGTTCTTCCACATCTTCTGCTGGGGCACGGGCCTGCTGCTCGGCCTCGTGCTCATGAACGCCGACGACTGGGCTGGGTACTCGGACCTCGGCGTCTGCTGGACGAACGCGCTCAAGAACCTCCCGGACGGCAAGCTCGAAACGTGTCGCGCAGGCGCGAAGGTCATTGAGATCTTCTCACCCGACACGTACAAGGTCGTGCGTGCAAACATCATCAGCTGGGTCTTCTTTTACGTCTGGATGGGTCTCTTCCTCGTCTGCAGCATCGTCGTGTGGCTCTGGGCCTGGAAGCGCTTGAGCGAAGGCATGCCCGAGACGTACGCCGTGCGCGTCCAGTCGATCAACCGTGCGCGGTTCAACGTGCTTGCTGTGACGTTCTACTGGCTCATTGTCGGCAGCGTGTACCTCGCGTTCCTCGCGCGCGACGACAAGTCGCGGAAAGACAACATCAGCGAGCTGCTCAACTTCCTCATCGCTGGCAAAGGCTACGTCGACCTCGTGATCTGGTTTGCGCTCAACGACTTTCGCGTCGCGCACTTTACCAAGTGCTTGGGCGACGCACGCGACGACATCGACGTCGATTTGAACCCGCAAGTGAACGCAGCCTTGCGGCGCGAAGTGCTCTTCTACACGACGTCCGGCATCATCCAGGCCGTACAGGCAGCTGAGCGGCTCCCCGCGTCGCAGCGTATCCAGCACCTCGCGCTCTTGCCGCAGACGAAGCACGCTACAGCACCTGGCAGCAACTTTGCAGCAGTGGCAAGCAGCAACTACATGCGGCAGCAGTCCGAGGACGCGAGCCGCGCCGGCGCATTCGACGAGCACGAGCGCGTCGCGACGAAGAGCTCGGAGCGCACAAAGACGTTCCACGACTACGAGCCGCACGCGTTCAAGAAGATCCGCGAGCGCTTTGGCGTGAACAACGACGCGTACCTCCAGTCGCTGTCGGCGACCGCAAAGGAGCGCTTGAGCGAAGGTGCGAGCGGCGCGTTCATGTTCTTCTCGGCCGACGGCTCGCTCATTGTCAAGAGCACGAGCAAAGAGGAGACGACATTCCTTCGGAGCATTGCGCAACAGTACGCCGAGTACCTCTGCGCCAAGCCGCACTCGCTACTGACACGGTTCTACGGCTGCCACTGCCTCGAGCTCTACGGCAAGCAGTTCTCGTTCATCGTCATGGCGAACCTTTTTGACACGGACCAGGTCATCCACTCGAGGTACGACATCAAGGGGTCGTGGGTGAACCGCCACGGCGACCTCCCGAAGCGCGGGAAGAAAGTGACGTGCCGCCACTGCAACAACAAGTACGTGTTCCAGGGCGCGAGCCCCGAGAGCCAGACGTGTCCTGAACGGCTGGGTGGCCACGAGCCGAACGTCGTGCTCAAGGACTCGGACTTGACGCAGAAGCTCAAGCTCGACCGCGACGTTGCGCTGCAGCTCTACAAGCAGCTCTGCGCCGACAGCGACCTGCTCTGCTCGTTTGGGATCATGGACTACTCGTTGCTCATGGGCATCAACGAAGTCGAGTACGTCGTCGACGAGGGGGGGAGCTTTGAGGACGTCACTGCACCAACCGGTTTGCCGTCGCCGGTTGCGATCGGCGTGAACGCGCACTCGGGCTTCAACCCGTTCTCGGAGAAGTCGATGCTCGACCCGCGCATCGTGTCGCAGCAGCAATCACAGCTGCCACCGGCGCCGCCCGTCAGTGGCGCAAACGGGCTCGCGAGTTCGGGCATTGGTCTCGGGGGCAGCAGCCGCACGCGGCACCACGTGAGCGTGTCGTCAACATCGTCGAGCGCAGCCGACAACGCGCGGCCACGCAAGGTCTCGCGCCAACGCGACCCACTGCGCAACACGCGGTCCGAGAGCAATGCGTCAGTCGCGTCGTCGGGACGGCGACTGCCGCGATCGGGCATGCGCATGGCGAACACGGTCGTTGGACCGGCGTACTACCACCTTGGCGTGATCGACATCTTGCAAACGTGGACACTGTCAAAGCGCATGGAGCGGTTCTTCAAGATCGTGTTCAAGGGCGTTGACGGCGACGGACTCTCGGCGATCCAGCCAAAGCTGTACAAAGCACGATTCCAAGCTAAACTCGCTGAGATCCTCGGTGTCGAGGACTGCGGTGTCGGTGCCGACACGGCCGACCTCTTTACGCAGCAGAACTCGCACATGGACGTCGACACGCGCGACACGTCGCACTTTAGCGTCCAGTCGATCCGGTCGCTGCCGTCGTCGGACCACCACTTGCTCTCGTCCGTGGACTCGCACTACGCTGACAGCCGGTCGTCATCGAACGTGCTGCGCCAGCGCAGCCTTGAGCACTCGTACTCGCAGTCGAACTCGCAGTCGGTTGGGCAGGACACGGAGGAGTACGCCGGCATTGACTACCACTTGTGAAGCACCAATGGTATGGCTGATAATAAGGCAGGGCGATTCCATGGGGATGCTTGTACGCGGTCGCCATGAGCGCCATTACGCGTATGCGAGCACATGCCCATAACGTGCCAGAGTCAGAGACGTTAAGTCTGAGGGAGAGGGTGGTCAGGTTCATTTGGCGTATCATCCATTTTGCTTGTTGCTCTAGTTCTACGTTTGTTTGCCTCCAGTTCCTGCATCTATGACGTGTTTGCAATAACCATAATACGACGAGCTGTCCTAAATCCATGTCGTATTTACGTGTCGATATCGTTTTTCGACGACATTCGATGTATACTGTATAACGTTCGATTAAAGAAACGTTTACTGATATTCGTACTTACTCGAGAGAGTGACGCCTTAGCTGTTGACTATGCTGTTCTACAGGCTATTCATTTTTGGCGCGAAGGAGTAACAGGCAGGCAGCAGCAGTTGAGGACGCGACAAGCGACGCTCGTGGAGCTGCATCAAGTAGCCACTGCTGTCACGTCCGTCTGCACGTCGGTGCGTGCTCGGGCGGATCCTCTCTGTGCCTGCTTCAACATCGTCATCAGCAATAGCAGCAGCGCCAGCGCCAGCAGCAGTAGCAGTAACAGCAGTAGCAACGCGAGACGACAACAGGTCCAGCATGAATGTCAGTGGCGGCACGTTCTCGGCCACGTCGCTTGAGCGCCTAAAGCAACACGCACTGTTCGATTTCCAGATCCAGGACGACGATGTTCGCGCGCGCGTGCACGAGCTGAAAGAGATGCTCGAGGGCGCAAAAGACGAGCTCGACCACTTTGACGTCCTGTCCGAACTCGTGTATGAGATCGAGGACGCGATCGAGAACTCGGCCACGCGCGAAGTGTACCTGCTCGCGTCGCTCACGAAGTTCACGCAAGACATGGAGATGCTGCGTGAAATGGACGGTGACGCGGCGCTCGACTCATCCAACATCACGGGCTATGAGTCGATCTTTGCGCGTGAGAGCAGCACAAAGTCGCGACCGGCGACTGCCAGCACTAGCACCAGCAGGTCCAGCAGCCGGAGTAACAGCGTCGCAAAGCAGGTCACGCTGTCGACCACTGCACGCAGCAACACGAGTAACAAAGCGAAAGCACCGTCCACTGCTGCGTCGCCCAAGCGATCGCCAGCGCGGTCACCTGGACGGTCGTCGAAGCGGAGACGACGCGCGTCGCCAAAGAAGGCGAACCGGCCAGCTTTGGCGCTTGGCGTCAACGACGATGACAGTAGCGCCGATGCCACTGCTGTCGACGACGACGACGACGATGTCGCGTGTGGCGTGTGCCTTGCGCGCGACTCGGCCGAGAGCGACCCAATCGTGATCTGCGAGCACTGCAGCACGGCCGTGCACCAGACGTGCTATCGCATCGCGTTCGTACCGGACGGCGACTGGTACTGTCACCCATGTGCGCGGTACCTCAAGAGTCAGGACGCAGCGCAGGACGTGACGCCGACGCACGCGCTCGAGTGCGTCGCGTGTCGTCAGTACGGCGGTGCGCTCGTACCGACGCGCGACAACGCGTGGGTGCACATGGCGTGCTCGATGTACCTGCCTGAGCTCTATGTCAAGCGCGTCGGTGAACAGGGCGAAGTCGTCTGCGGCATGGTGCGTCCATGTCTGTGTGGATGAGTGCTGTCAGGAGCGACGATGCGATCGCTGACTGGCCGTCTGGCTCTGTGACGCTCTGTGTTTGGACTCTGACAGGACCGACTCGCAGCGCGACGACGACTCCGATGCTGCTTCTGCAAACGAACGTGCGTTGGC
The DNA here is from genome assembly GCA_023336405.1 of Globisporangium echinulatum. NCBI lineage: Eukaryota > Oomycota > Peronosporomycetes > Pythiales > Pythiaceae > Globisporangium > Globisporangium echinulatum. The sequence goes on along the minus strand of JAADWX010000257.1, from coordinate 19,233 downwards.
TCGATCGTGCCGCTCATTCTTTGATTATGTTTGTGTGTGATGGCTCGTTCAGCTGGCTGACCCACGCTGCGCTGCGAACTGTGGATTGCGACGATGTGCAGCGAGAAGGGCGCGTGCGCACAGTGCTCATTTGGCAAGTGCACCGTTTCGTACCACGTACAGTGCGCGCTCCAGCACGGCATTTCGTTTGCGTTCATCGAAGACAAGGTGCATACGATCGGGGTCATGAGGCTGTCGATATGTCTGGTCATGCGCAGCGACATCGCTAAACGCTCACGGTCATACGCGTCGGTTTGTCTATCTGTCTGTCTTGACTCGCAGGGCCATTTTGGCAGCGGATGCCTTAAGCACCAAGAAAAGTTTCTGGCGATGGACGGACTGAACGCTGACGAAGGCGACAATGACGCTGGTGTGTCGACGCCTTCGACAGTGCCGGTCAAGGAGCGCAAGGCGAAGACAAAGCCGAGCCGTGTAGCACTGCCCAAGTCCAAGGCCAAAGCGCAGTTGTGGGACGGCGACGGCGATGACAAGGACGAGCACGTGCTCGTTGCGAGCGACAGTGACGAAGATGAGCACGAGGACGAGCCGTCCGAGCGTGCAGTCGGAAAGACCGCCAAGAGCAAGAGCAATAGCAGCAGCAGGAAGCGCCAGCTACGACTCGACGGTGTCGACGGCAACAGCGGTCCGCCAGTCAAGCTCTCGAAGAAAGCGCGGCAAAGCACAGTGCTCGAGTTCGCCAAACCGTCGGCTGGTGCACCTGGCGCACTCGGAGTCGGTGCAGCAACATCGTTAGGCGCCTCGGTGAGCGCAAGCGTGACTCAGAGCCGCGTGTTCGTGCCGGCGTTCGACCCGACGGGAGGAGCCGCCGAGAGCGACCACGACGTTGAGTATGTGATGGTGCTCATTGAGCGCCAACCGCTCGGGCTTGCGATCTCGACGATGGCGACGCCGTTTGGCTCGAGCATTGTCCTCAACGCGACCAAGTGCTGGAACGCCGTCGTGGCCGAGGCGCTCCGGCGCGGCGTGATCGAGCACCTCGACGAGCTCTTTGCGCTCAACGACACGGTGCTGCGCGGTCTCACGCTGCCACAGGTGAACGACGTGATCGCCAACGTTGCGTTCCCGCTGCAGTGCTGGTTCCGCACCAAGCGCCGTCACCGTAGCGTGCCGTCAACCTCATCGACAGTGTCGAGTCGCCAGCAGCCGACGCTGGACGCCACGGCAGTCACAACGCTGCTCGACACGCCACAGCGGACAGATCACGCGTTCGGCGAGTCAGCAAGTGACGCCACTGTAGTAGCAGCGACATCGTCGACAGTAGCCACGACGACCGATAAGTTCAATGCTGAAAAAGACGCGCTGAGCGTCGACTGGCCGTGGTTCTACCTCCGTTCGGACGGGAAGATCGCGATGAACCTCTTCTGGCGCTCGCTCGACGGGGCCGTCTTTGTCGACCGCATGAGCAAGCGCACGTTCGCAGCGCGTGTCGACACGGTCGAGACGCTCGTTGGCATTCGGTTGCGGCGCGATCACACCGAGTACGACCGTGTGCGCGAGCTGCTCGTCATGCCCAAGCGCGAGTGCACGCCAGCGTACATCCGTGCGTTCCGCGCGGCGCGGCAGCAAAAGCAAACGTTCCTGTCGTCCGACATCTTCATGGGCGTGGGCGCCGAGTCGCTCCAGGCCGACGCTGCGGCCGTCGACGAGCAAACGCCGATCGAAGTCGGTACTGTCGTGACGGTCGCCAAGCGCACGTGGGCAGGCATCAACAAGCTCGGCGGTGCAGGCCGCGTGCGTCGCGTGCACGAACAGACGGACGATGGCGATGGTAGCGGTGCAAAGCGGTTCACATATGACATTGCGTACGTACTGGGCGGCAGCGAGAAGAAGGTCGAGCGCAAGTACATCAGCGTCGTGGACCTGAACAACAAGAGTGACAAGGATGACAGCGGTGCTGCTGGTGCGAGTGCTGCGGCATCGAGTGGTGGTGCGGCAGCAGATACGAGCAGCAGCAGCAGGTCAGCAGCAGCAGTAACGGGTGACTACGCAGGCGCGGCGAGTGGTGACGCTGCCAACGACGTTGACGCTACCGTCAAGATGCGGCTGAGCGTCCAAGTGCAGCAGTCGGATGATGAGACATTTGTCGCGGCGCTTGCGGCACTCTCGACGCTGAATCCGCCACCAGTACCGACGCGCCGCGTGTTTGCGTTCGAAGTCTCGACCGCAGGTGGCAACGTGCAGCTCACGCGCAAAGACGCGAGCGGTGCCAAGCTGCTGGCCGCAGCAGCACCGGACCTGCTGCTGCATCGTCACTTTGACGTCAAGCGCAGCGACGAGGCCGCGATCGTGGCCGCGAGCTTCAGCGCGACGTTGCTCGCAGCCGACGAGCGCGCGGCCGACGGCTCGGACGACCTCGTGAACGACGACAGTACGAGCGACGCAGACGACGACGACGAGATCCGTGCGCAGCTCGAGACGCTCCAGCGCGAACTTCGCCCACTGCTCGCAAGCAACGAAGTCGCGTTCGAGGCAGTCGCTACAGCGATCGCGCGCGAATCGGCGTCGTCGGTGCACCGCACGCGGCAGCTCGAGGCGATTCAGTGGCGTCACTACGAGCAGATGTACCGCGACACGGTCGCTGCGCGCGCTGCGCTCGATGCGAGCGATGACGACGACGCGAACGAAAGCGATGATGCAGCAGCGAGCAGCAGCGCTGGTGACAGCGACGACGAGAGCGGCGACGAGACCTTTGGCGGTCTGTTTGTGAACCGCGTCAAGCACGAAGGCAACGACGTGTGCGTGCTCTGTGAGCTCAGCGGCGGAGACTTTGCGGCGACGTCGTGCGGTCGGTTTGTGCATCCGCAGTGTGCCATGTACACGCCCGAGACGTACTTCCGCGATGGCGTGTGCCACGGCGTGGCGGATGTACCACCAGCACGTCGGAGCCTCATGTGCGCGCTCTGCCGCGGCCGTCAGGGGCTCAGCAAGATCCAGTGCGCGAGCAAGCGCTGCACGGTCGCGTACCACATCTCGTGCGCATTTGTGAACGGGCTGCTCATCCAAGACCCGCACTACCTCGCGTGGTGCCCCAAGCACCTCAAGAGCTCGGGCATGACGCTCAACATCGAGCAGCCCGAGCACCTGCAAAACGTGACGACGACAACAGCGACGGCGACAGCTGGTGATAGTGATGGCAAGCCCCAGCGGAAGCGCGTACACCACGGCAAGCAGGCACGACGCGAGCCGCGACGCAGCAAAGCCGGCAAGACTGCGCGCACGAGCAGCCGCGCTGGTCCAACGGCATCGACGACCACGAAGAAGCGCAAGCGCAAACTGTCGGCGTGTGGTATCGACGCGGTCGACACGGATGACGCGAGCAGTGCTGACAATGCTGATGGCAAAGCTGATGACAACGAGGACGGCTCGGAGCGGAGCTGCGCGCGGCGACTCGACATCAACGCAGACAGCGAGAGCGAGGTCTCTGCTGCTGCAACCCCAAAGATGCTCGCGAGCGCATCACGCCTCGAGCCGGTCTTCAAAGTCGACGACGTTGTGACCATTTTGCCGCGCGAGTGGGTCGGCAGCAACAAGCCCGGCGGTGTCGCACGCGTGCGAGCAGTGCACACCGAGTCGGCGGCGGACGGATCGCTGCAGCAATTCTACGACGTGGCGTACGTGCTCACAAACCGCAAGGAGAAGCGCGTCGAGGCGGAGTACGTACAGGCGTACACTGCCGAGCAGACCAGCGACGCGAGCAGCAGCACTGCGACCCCCGGTAGCAGTAGGAAGAAGAGCAATCGTGGGACTTGACACCCTGCGGGGATGGTGTAGTTGCACTAGTAAGAAATAGTGGACGAACGAATGCGAAGTATGAACCACTTGGTGGACACGTGCTGCTTGCGCTCACACACGCGCGTGATACCGCACATGAGACACAATTAGACCTCAAGGTTGTCAATCGCACCTGTTTCATGCCATATGAAGCTAGTGCGCTTGGAGCGGGTTGGGTACAAGCAAGTGGCAACTGATCGACACGGTGCGATTAGCGGCTGCGTCTCACAACTTGGTGTAAGTATGCGCAGCGACGGTCAGACAATGACTGTTGACGTTCGATCAGCCATTCGTTTGACAGTAGCAGATTCATGCAGCAACACCAAGCGAGTGGCGCGACAAAAAAAAGCAGATGAGTCAAAGATGAACGTCAAAGATCGGAATGCAAGTCCAAAAAGTTCGAGTGTGTGCGTGAGTACCCCCACCCAGACGAATCAATTCAGCGCAGCGACACTATCGAAGCTGCTGAAGCTCTCGTCGACGTCGGCGCTTGAGCAGATTCGCATCTTCATACACACAACATGGCCGATCACAACACGTATAAGTCACGAAATCACACAATACCACTCACACAAGAGATATCGTACCGTTCATACGCTGCTCCTCGTTCTCAAATTCGGCTCGATCTCTCCCGAATGCAAAAGACAGCCGACTCAGTACTGGTAGGCTGACAGTCGGTCCAATTGCCGATGATGGTGCAACAACAGTCGTCACATCAGTCGCAGCCGACAGCGACGACTCGGCCTGCGACAGCTTCTGTTGCGCCGCACTCAGTGCCGCCTCGAGCTCCGACACGCGACTGCTGTGCGTCTCGGTTGCCTGCGCCACTGCAGCCGCCTTGCTCGCCTCGAGACTCGACACCTGGCTCTCCAGACCCGACACGCGGCTCGCCAGCTCCGACTTCTGCTGCTCCAGCTCCGACTTCTGCTGCTCCAGCGATGCCGCCGTGTTACGAAGACTCGTCACCTGGTCGCCCGCCTCGGCCGTCGCAGCCGACAGCGACGACTCGGCCTGCGACAGCTTCTGTTGCGCCGCACTCAGTGCCGCCTCGAGCTCCGACACGCGACTGCTGTGCGTCTCGTTTGCGGTTTTTGTTTCCATTTGTTGTTGCTGTTGTTGCTGTTGTAGGTTGGTAATCGTTTCCTGATGTGCGATGTTTGCCTGCTGGAGGGCTTGTGTGTTTTGAAGTAGAGCCATCTTCTCTGCTTCCATCGCGCTGCATCGCTCCTGCAATTTTATCAAACGCTCTTTCGTATCGAGCTGTGTCTTCAAGACTCGACGAGCTGGTCCTACTGATGATCGCGGTGTGGCTTGCACGCGACCTCCTTTGTGCAAGGTTGTCGGCGTCGGGATGCGCGTCGCTGCGACTCGATCGAGATGGGATTTGCCAGAAGTAGCTGGCGCTGGGGTTGACGGTATCGCATCGGTACGCGTGGTGGCTGGTGTTGGCAGACTCGAGCGGTTGAGCGAAGTGAGGACCGTTGCAAGACTCGACATCGATTCAGGCTTGTTGATCGTCGCCACAGGGCTTTTTTTCCTGCTCGAAGACCCCTGTTCACCTTCTATTGAGGGTGTTGAGGTCAGATGCCGCGTACGCTGCACTGGAGTCTTGAGCGCACTCGCGAACCCAAAGTTGAGACTCTTGGATGCCGCTGCTATTGTTGCTGCAGGTGCACCAACAGTGTTCGTGATCGTTGCCAAGTGCCGTCGCTTGGAAGGCTGCAAACAGATCCAGCGATGTGGAGAGAGCACGCATACACGCATTGGCATCATTCGCACACTGCAGTCTTCGACTCTTCACAGCAGATCGCACGCACCTCAAGCGGTGTCTGCGCTTCAGTCTCCTGTCGTGGTCGCTTCAGGTGCTTCTTCACACCATCAGTCAAGAGCGCGTCCAGTCTGTACATGCATAGGATCGTACATGAGTGCTCACACCCGTGAGTCACAAGTTGCCAAGTGACGAGTTGGATGTAGTCGCCACGGTAGCGCGCAGAAAACTCACTTGTCGATCTCGTCAGGCCGCACCGACGCAAACAGCCTGTCATAGTCCAGTCTAATCGCGTGAGTTGCTCCGAGTTTCAATATGTCGCCATCAAAAGCGTATGCATCAGAACAACGTAACCTTCGACGTACCGGTAGCACTCGCGCGCAATCTCTCGACTGCGCTGCGATGCGTCACTCAGTGCTGTCTGCAAGCAGCACAGACGACGCGACAACGCAATGCGAGTGAGCCAAAGCACTGAGAAAGAGTCACTGCCAGGGCAATTCGCCACGATATCGCGCGCGTAATCGCACCGCAATCGCATTCTGTAGTGGCGTACTGAGCCGCTCAAACACCGTGGCGTTCCAGTGCTCAAGCGCAAGCTGCATGTAGCGCACGCAGCTGTCGCGGACTTCGCGGTTCCTATCGATCACAGTCATAGACACATACAAACGACCAGCGTTGTCACAATCAGACTTCGTAGCTTACCCACACATTGGTGACACCAGACATATCGCAGACAGAACACACTTGCTCGTGCTGTGCGCCTGCAGCACAGGCGCGAGGATGTGGCGACTCGGTGTACTCGCGATGATGCGTTCGATGCACCGGTGGATCGCTGCCGTATTAACCTGGACACGAAGACGAGTTCAGGCACGGGCAGACTGTGAGCGCGCTGCTGTACGTTGTAACAACAACGCGAGTGAAGCAGCGAGATGCACCTTGTTGGACGCGCCGCGCGCTTCCAGCAGCGTCGGGAACACGTCGCGCACAATGATTTTGCTCTTTGTCGCACCAACGCTGGCTGCGAGCGTCGCGAACGCCTCGCATGCCTCTTTCACGACCGTCGAGCGCAAGTCGAGCAGCTGGAGGAGATACGATACACACACGCACGCGCGCATGCGTGAGTAAGTGAGTAACCTTGCGGTGCTTCCAACTGAGCTTTTGGCGTGCGCATGGAGTGACAGCGCACCGTTGTCCGGAAAGGCTGCGTGAGCGCCTGGATGTTCTCGGGCGAGAAGAGCGCATCGTCAAAAGTGCGGTGGGCATCATCTGTCTGCGCGTCCGCATAGCTGCGCAGCATCGCCGAGAGCTCGCGCATCGCAGCACACTTTTGCTTCCACTCGTCGTCGCTTTGGCACATACGTTTGCCGATCTCGACGACCGCGTTCGTGCGGCCGCGGAACGTCTACCGTGTCGATGTGCGCAGCGTGTGTAGAGCAAGAGCGAGAGCGTGTGAGCTGCAGGGAGCAAACGGTTGCGTGTGCATGCAAGTATGTACATCGCTAGAACGAGGTCGTGGCGTCGCGCACCATCATGCTCAGGTCCGTGCGCATGAGCCCGACGCCGCGCTGCATCGTCGCGTGTTGTAGTTGTGATTTGCAGTCACGTCCGTTCTTGCAGAGTGATTGCTGGTCAGTTCAACTGAACGTGGATTCAAAAATATGGGCGGGAATACAGGCGATAATGCGAATATCTACGTTTCTTTTGTTGCTTTTGTGATATTTATACTGGTATAATGTGGTGTAACTACAATATTCTGTATTTTCACTACTATTACTGCTATAACATGCAGTTGCAGCATCTCATCCCCTTATGCTCGCACGCACTCTCGAATTGTCGAACGAGCGACGATCACCAGCACGAGCCAAACAACAGCAACGACGCACGCACGCAATGGCGACCAAGATGGAAGGCGCGGTGCCCAAGAAGGTGTACATGCACTACGAAGAGAGCGCGGATGCCGTGCTGCACTTAACGCTCAAGATGACGCTGCCGTCCAAGTGGGCAAGCCACACGGTCGACTACCTGAAGGAGGTATGTTTCGCAAGAGGACTGTGCATTTGTACTGAACTGCGCTCGTGTATTGATCGCCGTTTTCCACACACATAATCACACACTTACTCACTCTCACACATGACATCGCGCACCTTATAGTTCTTTGTCGAGCACTACAACACGAAGAAGCCGGACGATAAGCTCGACGGCGCGCAGTTCCACCTCGAGCGCAAGCAGGTCGCGCTCCACGGCGACGAGCTGCTCCACTACGCCGTGCAAAAGCACGACGACCTCTTCCTCAAGGCTGGTGCGTCTCGTGTCTTGCTGCTTCTGCTATCCACTCTTGCTCACTGCACATGTCGCCACTGATGAGTGGCTCGATGGACATGTGTGCGTACTGCAGGTCCATCAACGAACAAGCCTGTCAAGACCGAAGGTACGAGCTTGTGCAGACATGCATGCAGGGTGATTTCGCCACATGTGTTGTGTACTTACATGCTGACGCGACGCATTCGCCTCTTGTCGCAGTTGCTGCGCCTGCTGCGAGCACGCAGAGCCTGCTGCAGTGCAAGAACTTTGGGTGCGCGCAGAAGTTTGCCGAGGCCGAGAACAACGACAGCGCATGCCGCCACCACGCACAGCCGCCGACGTTCCACGATATGAAGAAGGGTTGGTCGTGCTGCTCGTCCAAGATGGTCTACGATTGGGACGACTTTGAAAAGATCCCGACGTGCCAGGTCGGGCGCCACTCGAGCAACGCGCCCACTGCGCAGTTTGCCAAGTCGCCGACTGTCCTCGCTGCTGAAGGCGCAGCGACCGCGACCGCTGCAGCATCAGGAGCTCCTTCGCCTGCCGCGCCGGTGCTCAAGTCGATTGACGACTACAACAAGACGAACCCGAACGCAGTCACGGCCGTGTCGGCTGCTGTCGAGACGCAGACAGCGTACGTGCTTGTGATGTGCCCGTCCGATTCGATGCTGATGCTGCTGCATCCTAAGTAGCTGACCGAGTGACTGACCTTGCTGTTATTGATTGTGTATGTGTTTGTGTTTATGGTAGCCCTGCACCGGTGCGTGCGGACGGCAAGGCGCGGTGCGTGAACTACGGCTGCCAGAAAGAATACGTCGTGGCCGAGAACGCCGACACCGCGTGCGTGCATCACACGGGGCCACCAGTGTTCCACGACGCTGGCAAGTTCTGGAGCTGCTGTCCGAAGAACGTCAAGTACGATTTTGACTCGTTCCTGCAGGTGCCAGGCTGCGCAAAGTCGAGCCACCGCGACACAAAGGTGCAGTAGAGAAGTTTGTAAGAGGGTGCACGTAAGAGAGAGAGAGAGAGAATGTAGGAGATTGGCTACGATAGGCATGTGCCCTCGCTGGCGCTGATGATGCAAGCTATCCTGCAGTGTGACACATCAATAGTGATGAAATGCAGGGGAATCGCATTTTCGTACTTAGTGCGATTACTCGCGCAGCCCTCTATTTCCGTTGCCCTCTCAGACGTATCAAATAAGCAAGCCGCGCACTCGTACGCTCCATTGCGTTGCACGACATCGCATCGCTCGCCCCTTGTGTACGCGCACACACACACGCTCTCGCAGCGATGGAGACGGAGGCTACAGTGCTCGCGGCACTCGAGGTGCTCTACCAGAAGCACCTACAACCCGAGCAGCAGCAGGCAGCCGACGCCTACCTGCGCAGCTTTCAGCTCACACCCGAGGCTTTTGGCGTCTGTGTTGCGCTGCTCGATCGCTTCCTGCCGCAGTGCGTCGCTGTCGTCGCAAGTGCAGCGCAGCAGCAGCAGCAAGCGCAGCTTGTACCGATTCTCTTCTTCGCGTCACAGACGCTCGCGAACAAACTGCGACGCCAGCACGCGTTCCCGGACCGGTCGACGTGGTCGCACCTCACATGGAGTGAGAAGATCATTGCGTGGCTCGCCGTGCCGCACACCGCCGTGCCCAAGCTCGTGCAGACGCAGCTTGTACTCGCTCTCGTGGCGTGTCTCCCACGCATCCCGCGCGCCGACCTAGAAGCACACCTCGCGCTTCCAGGCAACGCGAAGACGCTGTTGCTGTTGACGAGCAGTACTGCAGCCACATACAGCGGCGGCGCGATCAAGTACGTGCTAAACGAGCTCACGCACGCGCGCGTGGCTTCGTCGATCGTCACGGAGCTGCTTATCGTGCTCGTAGAGGAAGTGACGGAGCTCCAGGACCGCAGCGCGCGCGAGCGGCTGCAGGACGAGATCAACGCGTGGGCGGCACCGGTGCTCGACGAGCTGCTGCCGCAGATCATGCACGACGCTGTCGCATCACCAGCGACGCAGCAGCTCGTGATCCGTGCGGTGCGCAACTGGCTGCGCTACTCGTTGGTGAGTCCGGCGCTTGTCGTGCGCAACCCGCTGGTGCAGTCGCTGCTTGCATTTCTCAACCAGGACGACCTCTTTGACGTAACTGTAGATCTCGTCGTTGAGCTCGTACGGTGCTACGACAACGTCGAGCGCGACGCCGAGCTCATCCAGTGGCTCGTACCGCAGCTCATGACGCTCCGTAGCGCGTTCCAGACCGCTGTGCGCGACGACGACGCCGACCGGTGCCTCGGGCTCTGCCGCATCTTCACAGAGATGGCCGAGTCATACATTCCGCTGCTGCTCGGCGACGGTGACATGGGCCAAGCGGCCGTCGTCGACCTCCTGCTCGACTGCATGAGCGTCCCGGACGTCGAGATTGCAGATGTGACTGTGCCGTTCTGGCTCCGGTTCATCGAAGAGCTGCTGCGGCTCGATACCGCAGCGCGCGCTTCGAAGCTCGCGACGCTTGCGCCGAGCCTCTTGCGACTTGCAAGCACAGCGATGCAGCACATCCAGTTCACACCGGGGTTCCCGACGCTCCCGGCTGACAAGCAACAGGACGTCAAGGCGTTCCGGCACGAACTCGGCGACATTCTCCGTGACGTGTGTGAGCTCGTGGGTGTTGAGCCGGTCGTGCAGCACTGCGTGCGCGGACTCGAGCACATCTTTGCGCTCTCGCCCGAGCTGCGGCGCTGGGAGGCGGTTGAAGCGCATCTGTTCTGCTTCCGGTCGATCGCGCGTCACGTTGAGCGCGCACCAGCCGAACGCGTCACGGCGTCGATCGAGCTCATCTTTACGCACTTGCCGCAGTTCTCCGAGCACCCCGCAATTTGCTATACGTCGTGCCTCATCGTCGCGCGGTACGTCGAGTGGCTCCGCGCCCACCCGGCGTTCCTACCGGCGCAGCTTGAGTTCCTCAACCAGAACGTCATGCGCGCGACGCAAGACGCGTCTTTTGGCGACTGGGAAGTCGCGCGCGCAGCAGCGGCCGCTGTGCGCGCGATTGCGACCGACTGCTGGGACTTGCTGGGACACGACATCACGGCGTTCTACCTCCACATTGAGACGCACGCGATCCTCGCAGTTGACGACCAGACGTTCATCCTCGAAGGCATGCTGCTCGGCGTCCGTGCGACGCGCGACCTCGATGCGATCCAGCGCCTGCTCGACGAGATCCTCGAGCCGATTGGCCATCGCCTTGGCGCGCTCTTTGCAGCAGCACCAGGCACGGCGCGGTCGTCGGTCGCGCTCGGCGAGATGGCGCGACTCATCTGCATCTACGACAACCTCGACATCGACATGAGCAAAATGACTGGTGGTGCCAGCACTAGTGGTGGACAGCCGCAGCACCCACTCATGACGCTCACCGAGCGCGTCTGGCCGCTCTTTAACGAACTGCTTGCGCTCTTCCGGACCAAAGACGACCTCGTCGAGCGCGTCTGTCGATGCTACAAGCGCATCCTGCGCACGTGCGGCCGCGCATTCGAGCCGTACTTGCCGCAGCTCGTTGACAATTTGCTCGCGTGCTACCAGCGCGAACCTAAGTCGTCGTACCTGTATGCAGCCAACATGGTGCTCAAGTACTATGCGCGCGACGCAAGTGACGAGCTGTTGCACTTGCTCGCCAAGCTGCTGCGCGCGTTTGCCGAGACAACGTTCTCGATTTTCCAGACGCGCGCGACGCTTGAGGCGCTGCCAGACGTCGTCGAAGAGTTCTTCTTCCTCATGCAGCGCGCAGTCACGACCGTCCCGCACGTATTGTTTGCCGCGCCGGCGCCAACGCTGCTCGACAGTCTTGTCCAGTGCGCGCTCGTGTCGCTCGGCGTGTCGCACAACGACGCGAACAAGGCCGCGCTGTGCTTCCTCGAGGATACGCTCGCGCAGGGCCTCGCAGCTGCTGCGACGCCGAGCATCAAGCTCGCCGGCTTGGAGCCTGCGCTCCAGCAGATCCTCTTTGGCAGTGATGGGAGCTGCGGCCAGCGACTCGTAAACCAGCTGCTCGCAGGCATTGTGCTCAGTGCCGTGCCAGCGTCACGGCTCGAGGCCGACTACGGGTCGGTCGCCGGCGTGCTCGTGCAGTTTGCGAAGCTCGATGGACAGCGCCTGCAAGAATGGATGGCTGCGTGGTTCACTGACGCCGTCGCGGCAGCGGCCGGCTTCCTAACGCTCGACGACGCGCGCACGTTCCAGCACGAGCTCTTCACGTCGCCGAACGAGCGCACGTTCCGCCGCATCGTGCGCCACTTTGGGAAGCTCTGCGCGTCGCGCAACACGTCGCTGAGTGTGAGCGACGCGACCTAACGTATCGCTCGTTAAGTCCCTTGCGTGCGTCGTTTGCTCTCATTGAATCACAACGTTGGCTGTCTGCACCGCTTGGCGTTCGTAGTTAGTGTGTGAAGTATCCATTCATGACTGTGTGGATGTGTGTGGATGCGATGCAACTGTCGTTGGATCCATATGACGACAACATTGGTGGCGTACACTCGCTAGCTTTCCACACTGTTGTGAGAGCCTTTCAGCGATTTGCTTCGGCGACTGCTTTTGTTGAGATCGACCCACTCGCGTCTACCTTACATAGCTACACGTCGCGGTGGTTGTCGTTAGCCTGATCAGCTGTGGGTGAGTACGAGTCGTTCACACTCGACTGGGTGTCGTCAGCTGGCGACGCGTCGTTGTAGCTGAGATCGATCGCGTACAGCGAGTCAGTGGAGAGGAGACCATTCGCATCCGATGACAACTCATTCGCTTGCTGCTCATCTAGCGAGTCGGCGCGGTTGTCTCGCCACTCGTCGGTCTCGACTGGCCACTCGTCGTCTTGCGCCTCGCCTTGCCACTCGTTGGTCGCGTCTGGACACTCTTCGCCATACGCCTCGCCTCGCCATCCTAGATCTGGAGTCGCTTCTTCAGTCAGACTACTCTCGCCGTCGCGTCCTTCAGGCTCGTGTTCTGCCTCGTGCCCTTTCTCTTGCCACTCAGTGGCGTGCCCTTGCCATTCAGTGGCGTGCTCTTGCCACTCAGTGGCGTGCCCTTGCTCTTGCCACTCTGCTTCGTGCTCTTGCCATTCAGTGGCGTGTTCGCCGACGCCAAGGTCTTCGCCATCGACTGCTCCCGGCATGTCGTAGCTCCACGCACCTGTGTTGAGCGCCATGATATCTTGATCCACCAGATCTACATACTCGCTACTTGGCTCTCCATCTGCTTCTGCTTCGAGTCGCAACTGCTGTCCGAGAGTTTTGCCATCGATGTCTGTGCTATCCCACAAAGTGCCAGCTCCCATTTCGTACGGCTGCTCCTCGACGCTCTCGCTGTCGCCTAATGTCAGCGCCACTTCGCCTTCAGTAACAGCGCCGCTAACATCGTGAGTGTCGACACTTGCGTGCGTGGTGTCCAGCGAATGATCATCGACGTCTTTCACGTCGTCATCTTCGTCGTCATTACCTCCCGCATTGCTGCCGGCTTCCTCGTCGTCACTCGGTGGTGACGACTCGTCCGCGTGCGCATCGGCGTCCGACTCGGTGTATAGCGCGTCGGGAGCGACAGTTGCGCTCGGATGGCCGTGGGGCACGACACTTGTGCGCGTTGACCCGGCAGAGGAGACGCGTCGCGCATCGAGTGCAACAAGACTCACACGCGAGTGACTTGTGTTGTCAGTGAGTGACGCGCGACGTGCTCGATCCTTATCAGTGTCGACGTGACTCGATTGTGTCTGCTTGCTGCGCTCGCGCTCACGCTGCGCCGAGTCCAAGATGCGCTGCTCCATCATCACTGCTGCTGCGAGTGCGCGTTCGATATGCGACTCTTTCGCGGCTTCAGCTTCTTGCTTGTGGGCAAACTCGCGCTCAAGTGTGTCGAGACGATCCGTGATTGACGCGAGCCGCGCATCGCGGACTTCTTGCGGACACGTGTCGTAGAGCTGTTGCGCCACCGCGTGGTTCAGCAGCGCAGCAAACACGCGCGCGAACGCCTCGGTGAGCTCGATCGTGAGCGTGTCTTCGGTCGTCTGCGCCGCTTGCTTCTCCTTTGCCACAGCGGCAGTGAAGCTCGGATCGACGCCACGCACTGCTGTCACGAGCGCTGGATGGGACGTGTTCACTGCGGACCGAGCGACCTGGATCATGCCAAGCGGCGTCGCGCTCCACGGCGACAGGATCGGCACGAGGTACACGCCGCCAGCGCCTCCGCGGAGGTCAATAGTGTCATTGAACATCGCTTCTGACGTCGGGTCGGTGAGGATGACACTGTCGCGCGACTGGAGCACGAGACCGCAGAGCGACGAGAGCGCGTTCGAATATCTCCGCACTAGCGTATCGCGGCCGGTCGTAGCGTCGCTTTCGGCGCCGACGTGCCAGATGCGCATTACGTCGGCGTCAAACACAAACACCTTGAGCTTCTTGATGCCGATGCACTCGGAGAACCGCTTCTGCGCCGTCGCGACGAGGTGCACAAGCGACACTGTCGACTCGATTGCCATTCCGCTACTCAATCGATCAGGACCTGACACTTGTGGTGCTTGTACGACCGAGTCGTCTGTTGCGATCTCGTGTTGCATGCGCATGACTTGGTGCAGCTTGGTGTTGACTCGTTGAAGCGTCTTGGCCACCTATACACGAGTCAAGTGAGTCACCTGGAACTAACAGCTCACACATCAGAGGCTCATGAGCGGCTGTAAGCAGCCGAAATGAGGAAGGCACCTTGGTCTGGAGGAAGATCGTGCCAGCTTGGAGCGTCAGAAGCGTCCCGAGAATCTGGTCGTTTGGTGTGAACGACTTTTGATGCGTCGTGTTCCACGCCTGTAGGACTGCAAAGACACTGTGTGGCTGCCCCGGCTGCAGTTCGTGCACGAGCGGGATGCACAGCACTTCGCGCGACGCCGTGCCGGTGATCGAGTCGCTCGGGCTATAGAAGCGCGGATCATCGTACGCGCGCGCGACGTTGCAGAGCGTGTTTTGGCGCGCAGCGTACCCAGCGATGCCCTTGTCGAGCGGCAAGTCCCAGTGCACGGTGCCACTCGCTGTGAATCGACCGACGAGCTTTCGCGCCGTGTGGTCAACCTCAAAGATCGCTGCGTGCTCGCAGTGCAGCAGCTCACACACGCGCTTCAGGAGCCTGCAAGTGCAGTCGGTAGACAAACAAACAGCGTCAGTGTCGATACAGCAGCTCATTACACTCTGCCATCTACTCGATCATCGTCGTGGTAGTTACACGGCTGACTCACAGCTCGAGCACGGACGCAATGTGCGTTGAGCTCACGACGTGGAGACAGCTGTGGAGCCACTTCTTGAGCACGGCTGCGAGCGAGATCGCGGTCGTGATACTGAACTGTGAGTCGACCTTCTCGAGCACCTTGAGGATGTTCGGGTCGATGTACTGGTAGTCCTCGGCGTTAATCAAGTGGCTCGCACTCGCACTGCTGCCTGACGCTACAGGTGCAGCAGCTGAGCTGCTAACACGTGCCTTGGCGTCTGCTGCCACTCCGCCTTTGAACGACCGCTCGCTGTGGACCTCGGACACGTCGTCTCTGCCGTTGGCGTCGCTCATGTGCTGCAGCGCCTCCATCTCGGCACGCAGTCGCTTGAGTTTCGTGCTCTGATTCGAAGCAAGCGCTCGGTCGTCGGCATGACGCGCCTCGAGCACCTGCGTGCGCATGAACGCAGCGTCAGCGCTAGTGGCGCTGAGGCATCCATACACGCACTATACCATACACATATACAATACCTCAGACAGTGTCCACAGCCATTTTGATGGACAGACGCACCCGGAGCTTGCGTTGACAGTCTTGGTTCTCTTTCGTCAGCGCCTGAAGCACCGACTGGATGGTGCCAGTGTGATGATGCTCTGGGTTACTCGACTGCTGCTGCTCGGTGAGCTTCTGCAGGTTGCTGTACACTGCAGAATACCGGTCCGAGAGCTTTGCGAACGCGTGCTTGTGCTGCAACGCTGCCATTTCGAGCTGCTCGACTTTGGTCTGCAGCTCGCGCTTTTCGGCTCTAACGTGCTCGTGCTCTCGCGCGAGCTGCACGGTCTGTCGCTCGAGCGCCTGTCGATGCTTCCGTTCGCGCGCGGCGTCCTTCTCCATGACAGTCAGTCGCTGCTGCAGCGCTGCGATCGAGTAGTCATCGAGCGCTTTCACGTCGCTCAGTTGCTGCAGGTGCTGGACGTCGAATGTAGCACATTGGCGCTCACGTAAGTCGTAAGCGCCACTGATACTGATGTTGTTGTCTGGTTGATCGCGAGCGTCGCGCAATCGTGTTCCAGTTCGAATGTTGATTGGTAGTGGCACGAGTCGACTGCGCTGGAGCGCGACGGCGCGCGGCCCAACGCCGTTCGGCCCTGCGCTCTTCATCAAGTTACGTTTCTTCGTGGAGCTGTACACGCCAGTGCTCTGTGCGTTGTGCAGCGGGAGGTCTGGTGCCGAGCCGACGCGGTTCAGAATCGATAGTGGCACTGCGCGCTTGGGCTTTAGCGACACTGGATTAGCGATCTTGAGTGAGTACACATCATCGTCATCGTCATTCTCGTCTCCTTCATTGACATCAAGCAGCACTGCACCGCCCGATGAAGTCTCTCGGCTGCCTCTCGATCGTGCTTGTGGACCGACATCCTGCGATGCAGGTGACAGTGGCGAGCTGGTTGTTCGCTTGCTCTTTCGTGATCCTGTTGCGCGCAGCGTCGGTGGCGATGGCGAGCGCGACCATTGTCCGCTTTGCTGCGCTGTTCGCATCGTTGGACTTGCACTACTGGGTCCGCCAGATGGAGTGATCACTGGCTCGTGGACGATGAAGAAATTTGTCGGCGCGCTCTGCGGCGTACAGCTTCTGCTTTTCGAGTCCCGAGACTTACGTCGACTGCGCGATGCACTGCGTCGCTGGTCATCGTCGCCGCTGTCGCATTCTATGTTGCTCGCGTCGGCACTCACGCGTCCGCGCTGCATGGCGCCAAGTGCGAATGAACTAAATGCGTTGTCGAGCTGAAGCGCCGAGTCGCCAGTTTCGCTACTATCCTCGGTCGAGTGACTGCCGTCAACAATGTCAGAGTAGTCTGCTACCGACCGAGTCATACATCCTAAACAACCACAGTAGGAAGAAAGATGTCGTCGATTCGATCACAATCTACGAGCCACTAGCGCATCCAAGCCACTGCTCTTCGATCGGGTCGCACGCACGACCGAGTCCCCTCTGGATCTCCATCTTCCGGATCTCGACGTTCGTTGACGAGCATATGCAACGCACCATCTGCATGCGATCGTTGTAGCACATCCACGCGTCACTACTACTAACTTTGGAACCACCGCCGTTGTTGGGATCACCAGGGCTGTCATTGGCTAAGCTTGACGGTGCACACTGGCGATACATGACACCTTGACAGAGCGTCTCGCTCTCGCTCAGCGATACTGTGCCCGAGCACGCCGACTGCAGCGTCGTCGTCGGAGCCGCTGGACACACTGTTGCATTGAACTTTGCGAGCAGCGATGCTGCCGAGGCGCTGACGGCCATGCTGTTTGCGGTGCATGTGGCCATCGTGTCACGCTTGCAGCTCGTTGCTACGAGGTCGCACTTGCCGATGACGCCGTTGCAACACGCTTCGACGTCGTTCACAATAAATTGAATGAGCCGAGTCTGCGCTGCGAGGTCCGGAAGCTGTGTAATCCGAGGGAGCGACACCAGCTCGAGGCGCTCGAGCTTTGTCAGTGCACGTAGCGGCGGCACCTCTTCGAGCAGCGCAAAGTCGACGAGTGACAGCGTCTTGAGGTTCACCAAGCCGTCGAGCGACGGCAGCGTCGTGATACGCGACTGGGACGCCATGTGTACGACCGTAAGCGCCGTCATGTCGTCGAACAGACCGTCTGGGATGCTCAGCAACGATGAGTCGCCTGCACGAGCCTCGTAACTCCTGGCACGGGCAGCGAACAGAAAGACTACTCTGAGCAGTGATCGCGCAAGAGCGTACAGCACGAGCGCAAGCAAAACATACAAGTACTCGAGCTTCGTGAGTTCGCTCGTCCACGATGGGAGGCGTTGCGTGTTTGTGTACAAGAGCGATCTGCACCGACAGGCAACATTGTGATGAGCGCATGACACATTCGCAGGCATATACGTAGCAGCCGACGCAACTCGTAAACGCACATGTGCTGCATGTCAGAGCACGCTCGCATCTCGTCTGGCAGCGCCTCAAGCGCGCGGTTGGTCAGCTGCAGCACCTTGAGATCGCCCGATGCAGTGAGAAGCTGCACCGCTTCGGCCACATTTGGCGGGTTCGTCCACGCGTCGACGGTCATTGGCGCGACATCGACGTCGATGAGTACGAGGCACGGACACAAGCCATCGTTGTCACTGCGATGTGCGTACGCGATGCAGGTTGGAAACATCTCACAGGCGCTCTCGGACGTCGCAACGCAGCGATTCGTGTACACGGTCACGAACGCGCACACGATGATGAACGGAAGGACCATCGATTTGGGCACGGACCGGTGCACTGGCGGCGCGACACTGTTTGCGACGTTTGGTCTCTCGTGGTACAGCAGCTTTCGGCGCTGGCGCAGACGCACTTCGATCACGCGCTTGAAGCGGTAGAAGCACGACAGGTTCATACCGACGCGCAGCACAAAGTCGAGCGCTGAGTGCAAGCGGAGTGCGTCAAAGTGGAGGACGAACAGCGCGGTCTGCGTTGGATCAGCCATCACGCGCGTCTGGCGCTCAAAACTGTCCGCTGGCGTGTGCGCGTTGTATAGGCGAAAGCGCTCGCGGTCCACGTCAAAGGCGGCAGCGCTGTACACGAGCACAGTAAGCGGCGCGAGCACTGCGAAGAACAGGTCGAAACTGTGCGGATCCAGACACACAGGCATACGTTGCAAGCAGATCATAAGAGAGAGCTTGGATAGCGAAGCGCTTACCTACGTACACACATACACATACACACACGACTGGCCACGTACGCGCTGTCGAGGACAACCTCTTTGAACGCAGTGTGGCGCTCAGGCAGGAGGATCACAACGACACACGCAAGTGCGTGGATCGCGATCGCTGCAGCGTAGCCATAGCAAAGCGCGGCGGACAAGCCCTGCTCGAGAATACGCTGCAACATGACGATCTGAAAGACGAGCTCGACTACTTTGAGCGCGATGTTCTGAGTCCCAGCGACACAGCAGTCGTCAGTTTAGTCTAATCAGCAATAACATGCAGCCTACAGTCCAAGTCATCCTGCGCTTGTAGTCCGTACCCAAAACTTGCGGCGCTTGCCCTGGAAGCCTGTGAGGTCGTTCAGGAACGTCGTGATCGCGTCGCGTCTGGTGCTGT
>JAADWX010000256.1:0-29720 GCA_023336405.1 Globisporangium echinulatum | reverse complement strand
AACAACGATCATGGCTCTTCGTTCGTTGACCTTTCAGTCGTCGATGGGTTGTGTTCTGGTCATGCTTACATCTGTGCGTGTATGAACATCTTCCAGTCCGGCATGATGCAGTTGACAGTGCTGGACAGTACATCCACTCGCCACTCCATTCTGACGGCAGTCGTCGTCGTGCTACTCGGATGTATCGAACGTGTTGTCTTTGAGTGAGTTGGAGGCCGACATGATGAGGCACAATTGCGTGTTTGTGAACCGTTGAAG
This sequence comes from Globisporangium echinulatum, assembly GCA_023336405.1. NCBI lineage: Eukaryota > Oomycota > Peronosporomycetes > Pythiales > Pythiaceae > Globisporangium > Globisporangium echinulatum. The sequence continues at coordinate 29,462 of JAADWX010000256.1, read as the reverse complement.
TTTGGTGCTGCTGCTTCGATAAAGTCCGATTTTGCTCATCAAATCATGAGCGCAGACGAACGCAGCAAACGCAACGCCAGCCGCTCGCACTTTCAACCTTGCAAGCTCCTACTCGAGCTTGCCCTCCCGCAAACGCTGCTACCGCCGCTCGCTTCTTCTTCTCCTCATTTCGTCAACATGCCAAGTGCTCGCGCTCTCCGTCCCGAGCAGCTGCTTCGGCCCGTGCCGTCCGACATTGCGATCAGCGACGCGATCACGCCGCTGCCGATCAGCGAAATCGCGCGCGCTGCTGGCATTGTGCGTGTACATTAGTCACACAGTAGTCTGTTGTCTGCGTTACGCTCATGTCTGCGTCTACTAGTGAGCTCTGCATGTAGAACAATTCGATGTGCTCACAGTGTGTGTGTATGTGTTGGCTCTGCTACTGCTGTTGCGGTTGCTCGACCCACTCGCTCGTCGAGTAGCTCCCCGAGGAGGTCATCCCGTATGGCTCGTCAAAGGCCAAGATCTCACTCGACGTGCGCGACCGTCTCAAGGACGCACCGAATGGCAACTACGTCGTCGTCACTGGCATCACGCCAACGCCACTTGGCGAAGGCAAGAGCACGACAACGATCGGGTGCGTTTGAAGGTGTTGGTGGCACCAGCTCGCTGATCAATAGCGATCTGGTCCACTGACGCTCAGTCGTCATTGCTGCTCTGCTTGCTCTCATAGTATCGTACAGGCTCTCGGCGCGCACTTGGACAAGAAAGCGTTTGCGTGCATCCGTCAGGTGCGTGTCGCTCTGTCGGTTTCTATGCTATCGAGAAGCACTGCTGACTGCGCTCTGTGTGTATGTATGTATGTATGTATGTGTAAGAGCAGCCGTCGCAAGGACCGACGTTCGGCGTCAAGGGCGGCGCTGCGGGCGGCGGCTACGCGCAGGTCGTGCCAATGGACGAGTTCAACCTGTACGTGTGTATTTGCCTAACAATCGGTCGCGTGACGGATCGATTGATGGCGTAAAACGCTTGACACGTTTATACGTTTATACGTTTGCGCTTGTATACGTTCGTATACACACAGGCACTTGACCGGCGACATCCACGCAATCACGGCAGCAAACAACCTCGTACGTCCATTCGAACTCGTCGAAATCGCTTGACTACGTTCTCGCTCTATAGTAGCAGCAGCTACTGACAGTGTGTACCCACATCCTACCGTCTAGCTCGCAGCTGCGATCGACACGCGCATGTTCCACGAGTCGTCGCAGAAAGACAAGGCGCTGTTCAACCGGCTGTGTCCGCGTGCAAAGGACGGCAGCCGCACGTTTGCGCCTGTGATGCGCACGCGCCTCGAAAAACTCGGAATCAACAAAGTCTCACCGGACGACCTCACGGACGACGAGATCACAAGGTTTGCACGCCTCGACATTGACCCCGACACGATCACCTGGTACGTATATTTATATGTTATACGTTTACATGTTATTTAGATGCCTATAGAAATGTCTAGATGTAAATGCTATATGTCTACATAGACATGCAATGGAAACGTCTGTATATAATTTGTGTGTCAATATATACAAATCGCGCCAGACTCAACATTGCTGTTGGTATCTCTATAGGCAGCGCGTGCTCGACGTGTGCGACCGGTTCCTCCGTCAAGTCGTCGTAGGTGTCGCGCCAACCGAGAAAGGCAAGACGCGCACCACGGGCTTTGACATCACGGTCGCAAGTGAGATCATGGCGATTCTCGCACTTACGACAAGCCTCAAGGACATGCGCGCGCGGCTCGGACGCATTGTCATTGGCCTCGACCGCAAAGGCGAGCCCGTGACGGCCGACGACCTCGGCGTCGGTGGTGCGCTCGCTGTGCTCATGAAAGACGCGATCCAGCCGACGCTCATGCAAACGGTCGAGGGCACGCCCGTGTTTGTCCACGCCGGGCCGTTTGCAAACATTGCGCATGGCAACTCGTCGATCATTGCCGACGAACTCGCTCTCAAGCTCGCCGGTGCGGACGGTTATGTTGTCACCGAAGCCGGTTTTGGCGCCGACATTGGTATGGAGAAGTTCTTCAACATCAAGTGCCGCACGAGCGGCCTCACGCCGCAGTGCGTCGTGCTCGTTGCGACGATCCGCGCACTCAAGATGCACGGCGGCGGCCCGAACGTCGTTGCTGGCCAACCGGTACGTTCTATACGTACTGACTACCTGGTTGGTTGACTCGTTGTGTGGTTGGGTATACGTTGCTGACAATTATACGTTGTGACTTTGTATATGTATCCTACTGGACCGACAACAACGACTATGCCGACGTAGCTCGACCCAGTATACGTTGACGAGAACCTCGAGCTGCTCGAGCGCGGCTGCGCCAACATGCAGCACCACATCCGCAACGCCGTACGTCGTCTCGCCTGTTGTTTAGCCAACGTATAGGATACTGTCCGTCACTGACTCGCTGTACCTCTCTATCTTACGTACTCTACAGCTTAAGTTTGGCGTCGCGGTCGTCGTGGCCGTGAACGTGTTTGCGACCGACTCGCCGAGTGAAATCGCGCTCGTGAAGGCCAAGGCGCTCGACGCTGGTGCGACCGGTGCTGTCGAGAGCACACACTGGGCCGACGGTGGCAAGGGCGCCGTTGCGCTCGGTCGCGCAGTCATCGAGTCGTGCAGTCAGATGCGCGCACAGGGCAGTCCGTTCAAGTTTTTGTACCCGCTCGAGCTCGGGATCGCCGAGAAGTTTGAGATCATTGCGAGTGCGTTTGTTTGCTGTTTGTTTCCGCTGTATATCTATATATTTGTATACGAGTGTGAGAAAGTGTGCTGACTCATCTGCTTGTATGGTACCTACGATCACCAGAGCAAATCTACGGCGCTGCGAGTGTCGAGTTCTCGGACGAAGCGAAGAAGAAGCTCGCAGTGTACACTGCGCGCGGCTACAGCACGCTTCCTGTGTGCTGCGCGAAGACGCACTTGAGTCTGAGCACGGACCCGAGCGCCAAGGGCGTCCCAACGGGCTTTAGCGTCACGGTCCGCGACGTCCGCGCGTCCGTTGGCGCGGGCTTTGTCTACCTGCTGTGCGGCGACATGATGACCGTGCCAGGCCTACCGACGCGCCCAGGCTTCTACGACGTCGACCTCGACACCGAGACTGGCAAGGTCCTCGGGCTCTTCTAGGCCGACTCCTCGTGCGGCAATCGGCCGACTCGTGGCCAGTAGCGGCAGCGTTGGCAGTGAACAGTAGGGAGTACGCTGTCTACTTTGGTCGCGGTAGCAGTCCAGTTTGGCTAATGGCCATGCAAGTTTCGACTTTCTGGTCGTCAAGTCTCTCTGTATGTGGCCATTTAATCAGATATGATCACCAGCAGTCCTCACGCCGTGGTCGCATCGCTCGCTGGCTCATGTTTCACGCTGTTCGCATCGTCTGCGACTGGCGCTTCCGAGCGGTTGTTCAGGAACGTCTGCCAGTGGTAGAACTGCTGGCTGTGCACGAGCGTCATGAAGTCCTCGCGCTGGATCATCTGGGAAGCAATGATAGTACGGCAGACACACATGTTAGCGCTGCCTGCTAAACGTATACAAACACAACGTATATATATGCGAGTGTACAGCAATGACGTACTTGGCGAAAGCGCTCGTCGTCGAGCATGTCGAGGAACGCGAGCGCGTGCGGGTAGCTGCAGCAGCGACCAGTCACGTCATAGGAAGAGTGAAGCAGTCAGACTGTGACGTAATGTAGTGCAGTGTGTATGAATGAACGAATGGGCTGGACGTACACGATGTACTTGGCGTACTGCGGCTGCTTCCAGTACTTGAGGTACTCGAGGTAGTGCATGAACGCCGGGTTGTCAAAGTACCGGTTGATCGCGAGGACTGTGTGTGTGGCGTAGCAGCACGTGTGCATATACGTGAGTAAGCAGCGGCACATGCATCCATGTGGCGGCGCGCAGCATGCAGCACATAGCTGTCGCTCGCAGTCAAGTGTGCGTGCCAGCATGACACATGGTGTGCTACGCACAGTTTAAATAAGCAGGACTCGCGAGGCACTGGATGAACTCGAGCTCGATCTGAAAGCGGATGTTGTTCGACGGCACATCAATGTGCGGGAGCGGTGCCGCTGCCGTTGCAGACGCCGCGCTGCTCGACGTCGTTGCCATGATGCAGTTGTCTAATGGTGCTTTTTCGCGACTGCTTTGTTTGTTCTGCAATGCACCACAATGCAATACATGGCGCATGCGATAACCAAGTAAGACTATCATTTCGTACTCAAATATACTTTTTTGCAGTGCCAGAGAATTTGGTCGTGTAGTCCACAACCTGATATTCAGCTGTGATGCCAGAAAATCAAGAAAAACGATCGATAATATATATTGTTTGCCATAATGCAAACGAATCGAATAATTGTGATTTTTGATGTTGTCGCGAGCAGATCTTGTAGCAACTTTGCGGACGTGAATGGCGATTGCAGCAACTTGGGTGGCGACACGCTACGCTACTCGCTCGTAGCTCCATCGGTGCGCAGCGACGACCAGTTGTTGGTCGCACTCATGCGCGTCGACGGCGTCAGCACCAACTCGCTCGCCCACTCGGCCTCGAACGCAAAGCCAGCGAGCGAACCGTCGCAATCATCGTCATCTTCATCGTCGACGCCAAGCGCGTCGTCGTCGTCTGCAATGTCAGTTGACGCAGTCGACGCTGTGCGCTTGCCGTACCGGTCGCTTGTGCGTAATTGACTCGCAGTCGGCGAGTCTTTGAGCTCGAGTGGCAGCAATGCGCGGCTGCTTTTGCGGCTAGTGAGACCGTTGCTACTGTGGTCGTTAGTCAACTGTAGCGGGTCGTTGCCACATGTGTTCAGTGGCGTCACGACGTCCGAGTCGCTCGATAATGACGCAAAGAAGAACGGATCGTCGTTGTCGTCAGCAGCCTCGTCGTCTCTGCCGTTGGTTGTAGCTATGCGACTAGCGCAACAGCTCCGTTGCGTTGACTGTCCAACAAGGCCAAAGTCGTCGTCGGCAACGACAAAGCTCGATGCGTCGGCAAACAAGTGCGTTGGGTCAAACAGACGCTGCACAGCGTCGATGCAGCGCGACATGCGCAGTGTGAGCGGTACGGTCTCGATGCGCACGCTCAGTGCCATGCCGGTCGCTTGGACGCGCACAGTGAGTTGTAGGTCGCTCGAGGTTTGTAGCAACAAGCGGCCGTCGCGCGAGCAGTGGCCACGCATAAAGTCTTCGAGCCGCTCAATGTCGAGTGGCGAGAGGAACTGTCCGAGGTTGCGGCCATAGAGCTCGTGCGCTGCGTCGGCATTGCTATTGCTATTGCTAGTACTGTCATCGTTGCTATTGCTGCAGTGGCGATTCGCAAAGTAGCGCGCGGAGCTCGCAGTCGCAAAGATGAACTCACCGGTCGGTAGGCAGTACGCGAGGCGCTTGCCGTCTGGCGCGTCGTTGAGCTCGAGCAACGTTGCAGCACCGAGGTCCATTGTGTGATGTTGGTGTTGATGCTGATGCGCGCGACGTCAGCAGAGATGGGCGTGTTGGCTCGTAGTTTCGATCAGAGACCTCGTCACGGTTCGTCACGGTAGCAGCGAGTGTGTTGTTCTGTAGCTCTTTGGTTGTGCTACAAGCTGCTCGGTTTGCGTCTGCAGTCGTCTCTTGCACTTTTGTTGCTGCTATTTGCTGTCGTGATGCGAGTGAGAGCGCGCGCGATGTGTCAGGTCAATCAATCACCACGTTGTTCCTATGCGAGCAGCGTCGTTGTCTGCGTGACTTTGCGAGAGCAGCTAAATGTGGAAGCGGCACGCACGCACGCACGCACCTTCGATATATTTTGCGTGTGTCACACTTTGGAGATGGCAAACGTGCTGATCGGCAGTGTCGACAATGTGCTTCAACTGCCTTACATTATATAGCAGCAAGCAGGAACAGCAGTGGTGGCGGTAGTGCAGCCTGACTGGCTGGCGATCGACAGCACCTGCAGCATAGCATTGCGTGGATTGTCGCTCTCGCGCGAATTGGGTTGGCTCGCGCACGAAGCGGCACAATGTTGAGGACGTGGATCTGGTGTGCTTGCGATGGGTACGACAAAGTGGCACACTGTACCGCATTTGTACCACTATTGCGTTACGCACAGCAAACGATCGAGCAATCGCACACGATGCGAACCGACAGCTCCGAAATGACATCGACAGGATCTTCACCGCCGCCGCCGCCGCCAATGCCAACGTTGCACACTGCATGTGGCGATAGCGACGTGCGCCATGCAACTGCAGCAGTTGCGATCCCAGAAGACGATCGTGCGTATCGCGTCGTGATTGGACGGTCGCTCGCTGGTGCTAGCGGCGGGCAAGTAGGCACAGAGACAATTACAGCAGCGTCGTCGAGCAGCACAAACCTCACAAGCGCCATGATGATGGCGCTACAACCATCGCAACGTGCACAACGCCCCGCAGACAGTGCGTCGGTTGGCAACGCCGTTAATACTGACGCACGCACGCCAGCAACCGCTTCTACGGACAATCAGGACGAGATGTGCGTGTCGTTTCGGTACGAGTTCCAGCCAGCGTCGGTCGACAAGCGCCTGCCTGGGCTTGCGACTGTGAACGACTCGGGCGGTCTGCACGTGCTCATGGGCAACTCAACTGGCGCACCGGGTGGGATCGTCTTCAAAGGCAAAGCTGTTGAGAACAAAGAGATCGACTGTCTCGTCATCTTTGACGGCACAACGTTTCGTCTCGAGCGCTGTCCGTACTCGTACACGCAGCTGCGGCACGTTCGTGCGGCTGCACCAGTTGCGTCGGCAGTCACGACGCGTCGCGGCGCTGCAATCGAGTCGGTGGGCGCAACTGCCGCGAGTTCATCAGCGTCTGATACCACGACTCTAGCAGATCCAACGACTGCAGCAACATCAGTGACAGACCAAGCGACAGACCAACCGCCAGCTGCAGGCAGAGGCAGCGGACGAGGTCGTGGACGCGGGAGGGGTCGCGGACGAGGTCGTGGACGAGGTCGTGGCGCTAGTGGCGCTACTGCTTCGAAAGTGAAGGTCTCAGCTGCCGCTGCTGCAGCGAGTGTGCGTGCGACGAAAGCGCGCAGCAAAGCAGCAGAGCCACCAGTGCCGTCCAATCCATGATGTGTGTGAGAGTAGGGAGGATGGTGCACGCTGTAGTGAATCACAACAAACCGCTCGCAAACGTACAAAGCAATGGTGTCCATGTCGCTTGGTCGTTCGGCTGGAATGTTTGTAGTGTTAGTGACGGTCACTATTGTCAGCAGCTCATCGTTGAGCATACTGCGCACTCTGAAACGTCGCTCAATTGAGCCAAAATATTTGTTGGTAGAAAAGCTTTTCGACGAGGGAGGGAGCGTCCACATACAAACACCAGGTGTTATCGGAGAGGTGTGACGCCAACCCTGGGGTCGTGTGAGCGCGACGTTTCCAATGTTCTCAGCTCCTGCTGCTTCAACGCTCACTGACGACGACGACGGCAGGTTCACACACACGTGCTGCATCTTCTAGTCTACCAACCTCCGCGACCGAGCGACCGAACGACCGAGCTTGCGCTGCACGACACACGACGCACCCATGGGCTCGATGAACCGCCGCCGCGAGACTGACGTCATGAAGCTGTATGTTCATTCGTGTCCTAAATGCACAAGTGAGAAATCGCAATGTGCTAGTGCAGTGTGTGCATGGCGATCTGACTGGACAGGCAACGCATGTGTATGTGTACGTGCGTGCATGTATGCTTCTCGCGAACAGCATGATGAGCGACTACGAGGTGCAGCTCACGGACGAGACGAAAACGAGCGACTTCCACGTCAAGTTCCACGGCCCAAAAGACTGTACGTCTGTGGGTATATGTGAGCCTATGTATGTCATGCACTCACAGCAGTTGCATTGATGATGCTGATGCGCATAGCGCCGTACGAGGGCGGGTCGTGGAAGATCCACGTGTCGCTCCCGAAGGAGTACCCGTTCAAGTCGCCGTCGATCGGCTTTATCAACCGCATCTACCACCCGAACGTCGACGACATGTACGTAGTTTGTATGTCCAGTATGTATATGTATGGTGCTCACACTGTGTATGTGTCGATGGCGCAGGTCGGGCTCCGTGTGTCTCGACGTGATCAACCAGACGTGGAGCCCCATGTTTGGTATGTATGTCCAATAGTATTGTGTATTGGCTATTAAACCATTACAGCTACTGGTATATATGTACACACACGTAACTAACTCAGTATGCTATCATATTGTATTATGAACGTATAGAGCTGCTGAACGTCTTTGACGTGTTCATTCCGCAGCTACTGCGGTACCCCAACCCGAGCGACCCACTGAATGGCGAAGCCGCGTCGCTGCTCATGAAAGACGCGGCGTCGTACAACACGAAAGTGCGAGGTATGTAAGCGACTGACCGGATTAGACTACATGGCATAGTCGTTAATGTATGGGACTGACAGACGGACTATTGGCGACAGAGTACGTGCGTCTGTTTGCGTCGCAGCACATTGCAATGGGCAGCGACGACGACGACAGCGACGTGAGCGACATGAGCGACATTGAGTGAGTGGCTGTAGTCGCATTGAGACCCACTAGACTTGGGCCACGCACTCGGCTCGCTGTCCAGTCGTGTCCGTTCCCCATATGCGCGTTGCTTTGCATGTGTGTGCGTTCATTCCATTCCGAGCCACCAGTAGTACCACGATCAGTCACGACGGTCATTGTGACAGATCTGCTAGTTGATAATGCTCGTCCAAGTACATTGTGTAGCTGTGCATATCGATTCGGTCTCTGGCTTGCATATGCATATAGCATCTACTGTGAGCTGCGCCACCGACGCCTCACTTGGCCATAAAGTTCGACGCGTCGGCGTGGCGCTGGATGTAGTGCTTGTTGCGGCGCAAGCGGTCGCTCATGTCGCCGTCATTCCCCATGTACGCAGCGTCCTGCATCTCTCTACAATATATTGTGTGCGCAATACCAAATGTCAGCAATACAATACAATTAATTATGTGTATCCATCCACACAACATCAATACACACAATATCAAACGTACTTGAGAAACTGCGGGTTCCGACTGCTGCTGTTGCTTTGCATCACATCGCGCTCGTCAACGTCGAGCTGCTCGCGCTTCTCGGCTGCGCGACGTGCAATAAACGCGTCGCGCTGCTGTGCGTCAACGGCCATTTGCATTGCCATCTGCCGCTTCTCATCGTCGGTAAACTGCTCGGAACCGCGCGTTGACGACTTCGACAGTTTCTGTTTGCGTTCGTCGTCGTCGCGGCGGCGCTTCTCGCGCGCGAGTTCGAGAAATTTGCTGTTTGGACCGAGCGTCGATGTGTCAATGTCTTTGCAGACGACCTGGTGGATAGCAGTATACAGTATACGTATTTGTGGTATTAGTCACTTTCCATCATTGACAACACCATATATGCAAGTGCAGAGGTTCTCGTCCATTTCCAATATGCACCTGCACAAGTTTTATACAACAAACGTACCGCGCCGTCGTGGCGAATGAGTCCGTACTTGCCGTCGACATCGACTGGCTTCGTGCGCTCGCCAGTGCTGCGCTCAGCCGCACGCTTGCGCTCGACACTCGGTGCGCGTTGAAGCTCATTGCGATCGTTTCGGCCATCGTTGTGACGACGACGCAGCTCGTCGTGCTTGCGCGTGTCGTCGCGCGGTCGAGATGATTGGCGCCGATTCGAGCGATCGCGACTCGAGCGCCGGTATCGGTCGTCCGTGCGACTCGAGCGTGGCAACGATTGGTCACGGTGCCTCGCGTCACGGGTTGAACCGCGATCGTGACGCGCGGATCGAGGGCTGCGGCTCCGGCTCCGGCTCCGGCTGCGACCACGAGCCGCAGCAGCAGCAGGCGACCGGTCGCGACGGTGTAGACTTGCACGGCCACGTCCGCGCTCGTAACTACGACTGCGGCTCAAACTGCGACGACGTCCATGGCGTTCGCGACTTCGGCTCGGACTGCGACGGCGAGAGTGCCGCGCAGGACTGCGGCTGCGACTGCGGTGCTGCACTGGCGACCAATCGTGTGCGTCCTGCCCTCTTTCATTGTCCCTCTCATCGTCATCACTCTGCCCAGCATGCTTATGTGTCTTCTTCATCGTTCGCTTGGCCTCTTTCTTCGCTTTCTTGGCCTCTTTCTTGGCTTTTTTCGCTTTCTTCTTCGCACTCCGGATCGCGTCAACGTGCGCTTGGATCTTGCTCATCTTGACTGGGTTCTTCAAGACGCTCTCGTGTGCTGCCTGCTGCCGCTTGCTAGTGTTGTCGCAATAATAAGCAATACAAAGACAATATATAGTATAACATTTGTGAGTCAGTATTGCAATATTATGCACAATATCCACAATATCGAATTTGCAAGACACATACCGAATCAGCATCATTGGGTCTTCGTTCAAGCGCGCGAACGCGTCGTTTGCTGGTAGAACGCTCTTCGTGATCGCGAGCGAGCCGTACTTGGTCGTTGCGAGCTGCTTCAGCTCGGACGATGCAGCGTCAGGTTTGTACTCCTTGCCCAACAAATACTCCTCAGCGCTCGGCCCGCTCTGCGCCATTGGCCCTTCGTACAGCCAGTCGACGCGCTCGAGCGCAGCGGATTTGTGGCCGTTTGCTGCTTGGAGCTGCCGTAATTCCTGCAGCTGTCGCTCTTCCTCGATGTTCTTGCGCAGCTCGGCGAGCTTCTTCTCCTCGGCATCGTGCTTTTGCTCGGCGATCCAGACCTTCTCGACATTCTGTGGTCGTGGGCGTGTGTGGATGGTTTGTAGCGATACGAGGCAGTCGCAAGCAGGTCAGTCGCAAGCAGGTCAGTCGCATACATAGAGATAAAGAAAAGATGCATGCGCGTATGAGGCACGTACGCGCAGGTTGGCTGTGTGCCAGCTCTTCTTGGCGAGGAACGCGAGCGACATGGTCGCTGTTGCGCTTTGCGAGTTTTGGGTCTGTGGATTGCGCCGATGTGCTGCTGTGGATAGCTTTCCCACGCTGGATACAACATGATAGATACATGTGGGATACTAAATAGTCGATAATACGTAATGTATGGACTTGGCATGGATATAAGTGTAGACTCTTTTGTTGATCGATCGCTGGCCCAAATCCTGAACCGGCGTGCTGCTGCATGGTCAACAGCAGCAACAAGCGCGACAGCCGCCATTCCGCGCAACGTGCTGCGTTCGCTCGTGCTGCTGCGGTCGACGCAGACGCAAGTATGCAGGACGTAGATTCAGTACATGCGCCGTTGCTGTCGCCACAGACAGCAGATGCAGCAGCAGTGCGCAGCAGCAACAGCAGCAACAGCAACAGCAGCAGCAATGCTCACGAACACGACCCGAGCGCAAAGCCTGTGTTGCGAGCACGCGGATCGCCGCGCACGATGGGCACAGTGCGCCTTGGTACTGCTGGCAGACCGTTTCCAGTCGCCTCGACTGCTACGCGTGTGCAACTAGCAATCACGCAGATGCCAGTCGCTCGCGATGCAGCAGCAAATGATCGCGTCGTGCGCGACCGCATTGACATCGTCACTGCCGCATCGAGTCCATCAATCACAGTCACAACGACATCAACAGCACGTACACATCCAAAGCACATTGCAACAGCAGCAACAGCAACGCCAGCAACAGTAATTGCAGGTACTGTGCGCCACAGTGTGTCTTGCTACTACCACACACTGCAAACTGTGAGGTTGACGACTGACGCACTTGGGTCGCATGCTGTTGCTGTGGCCACATGTGCAGCTGAGCCGCATCGCAACATTGCGCTCGAGGTGCGTCACTTGCGCACACACATGTGCGCTTGCTGTGCTAGTGTGCGTACGCTCGTTTGTCGCTCACTATCGCTGTCGCTTTTGGTCGCTGCCGCTGCCTCTGCAGCGACACCCGCGCAGTCCATTTGGCCGCAGGATCGAGCAGACGCAGGTGCGCATGCGATGTACGGTCACGTTGGATCATCGCTTTGGGTAGATGACCGTCACTCACCACGTCGAACTGCGTTGCAGCGCCTCGTCGACGTGCGCGACGACAGCGACCGCAATCGGTTCCGCGTACAGCAACATAGTCGCTACTCTGTTGCAACGACGCCCAAGCGTTCGCTCCACGAACGGAACGCATCGACTCCTGCAATTGCTGCGACTGTGAGTGGCGGTGCAAGGCCACAGCCAGCGCTGCAGCCAGCGATTCGTCAGCACGTCACACGTCGTCACGAGTGCGAATCGACTGCCACGCGACAGCGCACTAGCGACGACAGCAACAACAGTGTGACGACTGCACCTCGACAACATCAGCAGCGTCAAGCAGCTGGGCGTGCCATGCGTGTGACAGTCGCAAACACGCAGCGTCGAACAGCGCAGACGCAGCGACCTCCGCGTATTCAAACGCGCAACTTGGGCATTGCAACTGCCGCCAGCACTACCGCCAAGTACACAATCGCAACGACATCTGTCGGTGCTGACGTGCGCGAACGCTCTGCGTCCGACCCACGAATAGCAGCAATACCATCGCCCACGCTGCAACTACACGAGCGACAGCCAGCAGCACAAGCAGCACTGCATACAGTTCGAGATACAACTGCACTCAGTACATTCACGCAGCGGAGCGATCGAGCTACTGACGACCATCGCTCACAGTCGTTCCACAGCCACGTGCGCCTCGACACATCCAACGACAATGCAGTCGAGCGTAACAGTCTGAGCGCCACTGCTGATGCGACTCGCAATCGCCATCTCGAGACGGCAGCGCGGCGAGTCGACGCGTCGATCGACCATCACTTTGCCGACTCGTCCGTTGACGTGGCGCAACTGCAGAGCCGCAGTCCCAAACGCGATCGCGCAGTCGCTCGCAAGCGCGCCGTTGCAGCTGCTGCTGCGCTCCATCAGGCGTCGCAGTTGCAGCAGCAGCGCGAACTCACACAGCAGCGCAAACAGCGCGAACTCGCAGAGCTCTCGACTGCGATTCGTGAACGCAATCAGCGACTTGTCGCAACGACCGTGAGTGATGGCCACCAACAGCAAGTTATAGCGACTGCGATTGACAGCAGCAGCGACTGCGAGCGCCAGCGCAAGCCGCCAGTACCGCGGCAGCGCAAGCGTCGCATAGCAAAGACAACGAAGCTGCGCGACGCAACAGCTGCAATCACGACGCAACTCAAAGCACACAGTCGTTCAGTCGAGCCAGATGCAGTGCCAGTGCCAAGACCGTCCGTGTCGAGTTCGATTCTATTGGGCGACGTGACCGAACGTCACGCAGCAGCAGCAAGTGGAACTGGAGACGAGCTGAGCGCTACTGCTGTTGCGAGCGATGATGCGATTGCGAATAACGTGACGACATCGCAACAGCTCGACACGACGGACGACGCGACCAGTCAACCAGCTGAACGATCAGATACAGCGCCATCACCAGTCGAGACCCACGCAGCAGCTCCTGAGGCATCAGAAAACGTGATAACGGATCATCATCAGCAGTCGCTCGAACCGCAACACACGCGGAAGCGCAGCAGTGGCCGCAATGCATCCGACCCACAGACAACGCATACTGAGGAACCACTCGATAAGCCAACGCCGTCATCAGTCGCACTGCAGGACGAGCGACGTGAACGCGCACGTGCGTACATCGCAGAGCAGCACGAGCGTCGGCAACGCGCGCGAGTGCGCGAGACGCAACAGCGCGAGCTGGCGCAGCAGAAGCGCACAGCGCAGCTGCAGGTATGATCGAGTGTTGTTCGTTGAGCGGCCGATGCGTCACGGAGTGATGGTCTCCTCACACTTGTTGACTGTAACATGCTGCGTGCGGGTGCAGGTGCTCGAGCAGGAGCGACTCGCGAGTCTGCGCCGCAGTCTCAAGCGCGCGCGTCACAAGCGCAGCCGCCACACTGCATCGAGCGAAGCTGTGCACCAGCAGCAGGGACATCAACAAGCATCACTCACCGACCGCGTACTCGGACCAAACAGTACAGACACTCCAAAGCGCGATGCGCTTGTGGTTATGCGCCATGGCGCACTCGATGACAGCGACAACTTGTTGGACGACGACCTGCTCGCAGCGTCCGACCAGGAGAACCAGCAGCAGAACCAGAACGACCGTAGTAGCAGCAACTACCGAGAGTTGGTCGCGACTGCTGCTACCACAAGCGTCTTGGACTCGGACGCACTCACCAAGACACAACCGCAGCCGCCGACGCCGCACAAGGCACCACTCGCTCCAACAGCCACATCCGCAGCACGTGACGACGCGAACGCGCGCGTGCGGCGACTGCTTGAGCTCGAAGCGCAAGCGCAGCGACTCGCAACGCTCGTGAGTGGCATGAAGCAGCAGCGCAGACGCACTGGCGCCGGTGGCTTCAGTCACGTCGACAGGCGCGACGCAGTTGCGACCGCAGCGACCGCAATGGCGCTGCACGACTTGGATGTCAGTGAGCACGTCAGTAACGCTTTTGACGACCATCACTCACAGCGTTTAACCGACGCATTGTCACATAGTAGTGACAACAAACGCCACGATATCAGCAACGACGACGACAACGACGACGACGACAGCGACAGTGCTGACGATGACGACGACGATGACAAAGCTGCAGCAGTCAGTGAAGCACCGAGCGCAAGTGGCGAAAGTGATCGAGATAACGATGACAACGGCGACTCAGCAGACGAACTGCGTGACGCGACGCTTGCGCCGTCGGTCACTGCACTCGAGTCGATCGCATCGCAAATGGACAGTTTGCACGACTTGCTGAGTCTAGATCCACAAACGATCGGCGTCACAAGCATTCGCGGCGAATGGCGCACACAACACAACGACGACGCCAGTGATAGCGGCAATGACGACAATGCAGATGCGTCGTCAGTGTCGTCGTCCGACTCGAACGACTCGATCGGACGCGCGTCCGATCGATCGAGAGCGTCACCTGACGCATTCGACGCTGCGATCCGTTCGTTCATGGCGCAACAGCAGCGCGCACAGTCGGTCGAACGTCGCAAGACCAAGGCGTCGTCGTCGGCCGGCTCGGTCCCTACTGTGCGTCACGCAGTCGGGACCGACTCGACTGCTACAAGAGTGATGACGACAGCCAGTACAGTTGCCGTCAACACTGTCGTGACGCCGACAGCACACAGCGAGGCGTTTGAACGGCTTGTGCGCGACGCCGACGACTCGCTAAGCGTCGTCACGCGCGCAGCGCACAAGGTCTGGACGCAGCAGCAGGAGCGACTGCGCGTCGCAGCAGCAAAGCAGCTGCAGGACGAACAGGACGCAGCAGCGCGCGACCAGATGCGCAAAGACGAACAATTGCGGACTCTCATGGCGTCGCTCACGGATAGGCGCGCGTCCTTGAGTGATAGTAACGATGACGCCGACGACAGTGTTGACGATAGCGCTGACAGTGTTGGCGACGACGGTCAGTCGTTCCGGCGACTCGACGACATCTTGCAAGAGATCGACGACGACCGACGACGTGAGCAGCAGAACAACAGTGTCCGTTCTACCGACACCGACACTAACACTGTCGCTGCTGACGCATCAACTGCGGTCCCAACGTTCTGGGACGACCTGCTTGGCGCGTCATCGACCGACAACACTCCGCACCGGACACCGATCGATCGATCCGAGCTCGAGCGCCAGTCGACAAGGCACGATGAAGCTGACGCTTCAGTCGACACTGAGCCGCCTCGTGTGCACTCGCCGCGAACGCTCGCACGGCGTCTGCTTGCCGAAGTTGCGTACCACGAATCGCTCCAGGACGCTGCGCTTCAACTCGCGATCCTCGAGCAGACGCAGCACGTTGAGGCCGCACAGCACGAGACCGTTGCGGTCGCGACGGCGTTTCACGACGACATGGTCGACGCGCTCGCACAGCAGCAGCGCGCACGTGACGACGCAGTTGCCGCACAGCAACGTATTGACATTGAACGTGTGGCGGAGAGTGAACGTCATGCACTGGCACAACAGTACGAGGCTGAGCGTTCATCAGCCTATAAACAAGCACAGCGCGAGCTCCAGCGCGCGCAGCAGCGCGAAGCGTTTGTCCAGACCGACGGTGTTGGTCGCGTCGATGCGTCGACGCACGCACCGCTTGTTGTTGAAGTGGCAACCGACATGGGACAGCGTGGTTGCGATGCTGCCGTGCAGTACGAAAGCGACACGGATGAACGATCGGGAGTGGCCGTACTTGATGGAATTGCTTTAGTAGCTGGCGTGGCAGTGAGTGGTGGTCGCGACAAGTCCGTTGCTGAGAGCTACAGCGACGACGGCGAGGCGTACGATGACGAGGTGTACGATGACGACGGCTTTGAGCGCGAGAGCCGATCGACGCGTGTGTTTGACAGTGTCGACGCGCACTCGGGGCGTGAAGGTGCAGTGGAAGCTGCAATTAGTGCGTCTGTAGCAGCGAGTGAGATCTCGGACGATGCAGACCACGGCGACGCAGCACAGAGCGATAGCGACGCAGCGAGTGTCGTGTCGAGTAGTGGAGGCGACGATGCTGCGACTGACGACGAAGTACAAGCAGTGGCGACAGCGAAGCAGTTGCTGCGTGACGATAGCAGCGAAAGCGACAGTGTCGCATCGTCACTGTTGTCAGCAGTCAACGAGACAGTGAGTGGACGCGACGCGCAATCTGTTTCGGCATCGATCGCGTACGATGACGACTTTGACGACTCGACGTCGCATCCTGTCGACTCTGTTGGTGCAATCGTATCGGACGCTGCAGCGCCCGACAGTGTCGTCGATTCGACATCTTTCGTCGCTGCATCCGACATCGTCGTTGACGATGACGAAGTCGCATCCGACGTTGTGAGCAGTGAACTCAATGACGTTGACGATGCGGCTGCGTCTGGCTCGAGCACGTCTGCATACGCAACGTCCGAGTTTGAAGGCGCCGCGTCGTCCGAGTCGCCAGTGCGTGTCGTCACAGATGTCAGATCTCCAGCAGCAACTGTGGCGATTCGGACGTATCAAGCTACAGACGTTGATCCGTCAACACTGCCGTTTGGCTTTGCACTCGCTCACGACCTGCCGCTGACTGCTGCTGACACGGACAACCACGCACTTGCTCGCACGTACGAGCGCGACCTTGAGGCGCGACGGCAGAGTGACGCGTCGCTGCTGCAGCTACGGCGCGACGCACTCGCACAGAAACTCGCACGCGACCTCTCAGCTGTCGATGGCGACAGCGCAACTGCTGAGCTGCAGCGCGAAGCGATTCGCATGGCGTACGCAGCGCAAGTCGCGCACGTCGAGAGTCTGCGGGCGGCGTCGATGGCGCGGTACTACGAGGATTTGCTCGCATTTCAGGCGCTAATGGCGGGTTCAGCGACGGCAGTCACAAGTGACGCGAGACCAGCGCTGTCGCCGCCGGTAGCACCAATCGCAACGACCGTGTCGCCGCTTGTTGGTAGTGTTGCAGTCACAGTCGTTCCTTTTGAGGCCGCGGCTGATAACAGCGATGAATGCGACGATGAGTACGACGCAGCGTTTGCGTCCGAGGATGGCGAGGCGGTCGATGGCGACAGAGACACACCAGCAGTCCCAGCAGCAAAAGACGACGTCAATGACGTGTCGGACAGCATTAAGAGCGATGGCGACGACAACCTGCTGGCAGCTGATGTCGACAGCGTCGCAGACTCTGTCGCGAGTCGCAGCGACGTCGATGATGTCACAGATGCAGTCGTACAATCAGTCGACAGTGTTGACGACAATACTGACGACAGTGTTGTCGAAGATGATGAGATAGCACCAGTAGCGAGTGCGCGTAGTAGCGGCAGTGTCGCAGACGACTACGACGACGAGTTTGCGTCCATGAGTGAGAGTCGCGATGGCGACGGTGCTAGCCGATCTGCAGAGCCATATGATGAGATCGCAGACGACGACGCGATCGCAGACGGCGACGGCATTGCAGACGACGACGCGATTGCAGACGACGACACCGCAAGTACAAGCGTCGAGGACGACGCGACAGGCGAATCGTCGGAGCACTTTGATGACGACTTTGAAGTCGACGATGACGATGTTGCTGAAGGCGACGCTGCAGCAGCGTCCGTCGTCGTCTCATCAAGCGCTGTCAGTGATGAGCACCACAGCGATGATGCTTCTGTAGACGACGATGTTAACGCTGCGCCGTACTCGACCGACTTTGACGCCTCGGAGCGCTTTGTTGTCAACGTTGACACGGTCGCTGACACGACTTTAACAAACCAACAGCAGGATCTCAGCGTCGCACCAGCACTCGGTGGCGCTGATCCGTCAGCCTCTGAAGACGACTCGTCAACAACCGCGTTGCTCACTGCGCAGCTCCAAGTTGCCACTGCTGCTGGTGCCGATGTTGACGCTGACGCGTCACTCGCAGCTGCAGCTGCAAAGCTCGCGCGCAAAAAGTCGAAAGCGATCGCACTCGTTACGGCCAAGACGCAGCTGCTGGCGCATGAGCAGCGCCGCTTTCAGCTGCTCGAGGAGCAACGACAGGTCGATGCGCTCGCGCATCGCGCACTCGCGATCGACGTTGGAGCGGAACTCGAACGGGCGAAGCTGCAGATTGCGCAGGCGCTTGCTCTCGAGTTTGCACAAGTGGCGACGCAGCAGCGCGTCCCGACAGTGTTGGTCACAGCAGCGGAGCAGCCCACAGCAACGACGATGGCGATTGCACCAGCAGCAGCAGGGCTGGGAGTGAAGACCTCTGTGAGTGAAGGTCGTATGGACAGCGATCCGAGCAAACACGGTGACAACGACTACGCAGTCGAGTCGTTCGAAGCTGCTGACGACAACAACGACAGCGAGGCGTACGCATCATCGTTTGCTGCTGACGACAACGAGAGCGACACGAGTGACCAACGCGTCGACGATGTCAAAGTAGTAGCCGTCGATGTGATCAGCAACGTCGCGTCCGATGGCGACGAGATCGAGGACGTCCAATCGCAAAGCGAAAGCGATGGCGACGACGCTGCTGCTGTGCCGCCCGAGATTGCGAGTGAAGCAGCAGTGAGTGATCGTGACGGCGACGTCAACGCAGTAGCTGACGACAACGCAAGCGCTGCAACGGACGACGTGGCGAGTGAGTACGCAGACGAGTCGTTCGATGGCGCTGCGTCCGTCGCGTCGTCGGTGCAATCGGCGCCTGATGCAGCACTCGTAGACATGGACAACGTGGACAATGGCGACCGTGCTGATGAGGTTGAAGCTGCTGCGAGCAACGACGGCGACTACAGCGACGACGCGTACTCGGACGACGCGTTTGACAACGCCTCGGAGGCATCTGCTGCCAGCGTTGGTATCGTTATCCCATCTAACATCAGCGTAGCACAGCACGTCGCTGAGACAACAAGTGATGTTCCCGTCAACGATTTACAGCCAGCACTCGACACAGCAGCTGCAATCGACGACGTCTCGATCGAGCAGCTCTCGAGCGCACTCGCAGCTGTCGCTGCACAGCTCGCGCCAATGCGAAGCAACGAACCCGACAGCGTCATCAGCGTTGATGCCGTTCCAACTATGACTGCGATTGCAGTGACTGAGCACCTCGCACTCACAGAAGCGAGTGGCGTGTTTGATCTGCTGCCACCACTAGCAGCGGCAACCACACAGGCAGTTGAAACCTCTAGCAGCCACGACGATGAAGACGTCCTGACCAAGAGCATTGAAGAGCAGACGAAGCGACTCGAGACATTGCGGCAATTGCTCGCAACGCGCACTCGGGAACTTGCCGCGACGCAGCGCGCGATGCGGAACGAGCAGCGCAAAACGGTGCTTACAAGCGACGAAGCTGCGCTCTGGCATGACGTTGCAAGTGTCGAAGCGGGTCTGCGGCGCGACGAAGCAGCGCTTGTGCTGTTGCAGCAGCGCAATCGCCTTGAACGGCAGCGCCTCGATAGACAAGCGTTCGACCATCACTCACTGTCCAGTCGTACAGGCATGGCGTTGCTCGACGACTTTGACTATGTCGAAGCAGTCGAGCCTGTCAGTCAACACTGTGACGCGGCAGTACAGCACGACGCAGTTGCAGTGACGACAGCGATGACGCGACCCAAGTGGGGCGCGACGGCAGATGGTACGAGCCAGACCGATGGCACATCACTCACAGTCGCGATCGACTACGACTTGCTCGCAGGTTATAACTATGTCGAAGCAGCGGGGCGTGTGCGTCGCGATGGCGAATGTGCACAGACGACAGAGATGTCGGCTGTAGATGACAACAGTGTTGCAAGTCAAGGTGAACCTACCGCGTCATTGTTGGTACCACTGGCCCAGGACGTCGGCGCGACGTCGTTGGGCGACGCGACTGCTGCAACGACTGTTGACGTTGCGCACGTAGCGACTGATGAAGACGACGACGACGACGACGACAACGATCTGCTGCGCAGCTTTACGTACGTCGAAGCAGTCGAGACGATACTGTCGATTGCGAGCAGCCGATACGACGATGATGACAACGACAGCAGCACTGCAAGCGACCTGCTCGCTGCATTCGACTTTGTCGAGATTGCAAAGGCGGTTGATGCGACGTGCGAGTTGCTCGAAGTCGCTGCTACTGCAGCTATTGCTGAACGTCACGACTCGGAGCGAGCGAGTTACGACGCTGTCGACGACGAGTCGGGAGCTGCGGAGACTGACGGCCTAGTTGATGACGATGCGAGTAGCTTTGATGTCGTGGATCGAGGCGACGAGTGCGGGTCGATGGCGATGAGCGTAGCAACTGACGATGACGACGTTGACGACGGTGATGTTGAGTGTGACGACGTCGAGTCGCATCTACACGACGTTGCTGCGCGTCCAGCGCATGAGGACGACAAATCTGGGAGCACGGAGCTCGGTCATCGCGTTGCCGATGCGCTGTGGACCGACTTGCTCGATGCTGCCGTGACAGGTGCGTTTGTGTGGCAACGCCGTGATTCTGTCGCTGGCACTCCGTTGCTCCGAGTCGAGACGCGCAAGAGCTAACTGATGAACTGACTGTGTCTTTGTGTGACCAATGCACTGTAGATGCGCTCGACGTGCGGCGAACGACGCGACGGCGCGCAGCTCCAGACCACGAACAGCGCAGCGACAGCAGCAGCAGCAGCAGTAGCAGTAGCGACGACGGAGACGAAGCAGTCGAGAGTGACGAAGCAATCGAGAGTGGAGGTGTGATCAGTGGCGACCGCACCGGCCAAGATGATGATGATGCTGCAGCAGCACGTCCCTCGAGCCACCGCGCAGCTGACGTGACTGCTGCATACAAACAGTCAGCGCACGACATTGTCGCCGACGCGCTCTTTGACGACCTGTTCACTGACGCTGTGCGCTCGGGCATCGCGCTCGCAAACCGCCAAACCGTCGCGACTTCAATCCAATCGAGTACCGATCCAGCCGATGCAGTGGCGAGCTCTGCGTCAGCATCATCGCAGCCAACGCCACCAACACGAGCGCTCCAACGACAGTCGCTCGATGCGATGGAGCGCGCATTTGTCAGCGCGTTTGTGCAGCAGCTCGAGTTCAGTAGCGATGGCTCTGTCCAGCTGCCGCACTTCGAGACGCTCGCAGTAACTTCACCAGAACTGCCAACAACTCGCGTGCTGTTTGCCATCGCTAGTGACGTTGCACGCACTGCTGCGTTGCGGCATGCGCTGGACATGGATCGTGGTAGTAGCGGCTGGGATCAGAGTGATGGCCATGACGCTACTGACAGTGACTCCAAGCTCAATACTGTCCAACAGTCAGTCGAACTTGAGCTCGCAAAGTTGCTCGCCGTGCGCGCAGCAACACGCAACGACTACGTACGTGCAACGCAGCGCTTCGCGGCCGAGTGCGAAGTGGACGACGGCGACGTCAGCAGCAATCGCAACGAACTCCACGTGCTCGCGATGCAGACGCGCGTCGACGTCTCGATTGCGGTCGCGTGCGTCCAGCAGCAGCTGTTGCTGCCTTCAGTGTCGTCGTCCTCTATGATGGCTACTGCGGTCAGTAGCTTCACGCCACGGACGCCAACGCCACGACCGCTGTCGTCGTCTAGTACACGGCGGCCACGCGGAGCAGTTGCTGCAATGTTTGTACACGAGTCGTTGCAGCTGCAGCAGCGCATCACGGACCTCATCCTCGATGACGTGCTCGAGCATGAGCAGCTCCATCGTGACGCCATCTAGCATTGCCCGATTCGCAACAAAAGGTGTATATGAATGAGTATACATGGATACGTATGTAGTCGATACCATCGTGTGTAGTCAAGACTGTCATGTTTAACGTAGTGGTATATGGTGTGTGAGAACGAGGACCTTAGATTTATACACGACGCGCGCACTCGGCTCTACTTCGCACTGCTGCCACTGCCACTGCTACCACTGGTCGCAGGACCTGTGAGCTTGCGGTCGAGCAAGAGCCGCAAAATCGGCGGCGTGAACAGCGGCATCGCAGCTGCGACGTCGGCGTCGCCCAGGTGTTTCGCGCCGCCAATGTGGCCGCGACAGTTGGTCGCGCCGCAGCGGCAGTCAAACTTCTCGTCCATGTCCCACTCGCTCGTGCTGTAGTCGAACGAGAGGTGCTCGCCTTCGCGAATGTCGCGCGTTGCAACAAACGCGACCTCCGGCGTGTCTTCCGAGACGACGAGCCGCGCATTTGGTTCGCAGCTGTGGTTCACGTACTCGAGGCCGCCAGCAAACTCGAGGTGCTTCGCTGCGTCGACCTGGACCGTGAACCGCGTCGGGCGCGCGTGCTGATGCATATCCATATAGACAGACAAGCAGTCAGAACGCATGCGACCTCGAGCTCAAGAAGCACGCAAGCAGACAGATAACGTACAAAGATGCCTGGTGCGGTGCCAATGACGTTGCCGGCTTTGAACGGCACAGCTGCGACGGCCGAGCTCCAGTGCTCGTTGAGCTGCTCGATGACGAAGCGGCCGTTCGCAGTCGGTGGCATGTAGCGCGTCGGTGCTGCGTGGTCGCCATTCTGCTTGTCGCCTGTAGCAGCAACGCGCACGCTCGAGGACGCAGGCGTCGCAGCAGCTGCGAACGAGCGGTGCTGTGTCGCGAGGAAGCGCGAGCCGATCGCAGTCACGGTCTGGCGCTGGGCGGCGAGCATGATGGCGACGTGTGCGTGCGTGCGTGTGCGTGCTGGAGTGCAAGGCGGTGAAGACGCTCAAGTGCGGCTTCTGGTGCAAAAGCGATTGTGATACGAATGTCGGCGATGGCAGCCAGCGTCTGCGATCAATGCCCATGCTGCGTCGTCAGACGCGCAGCATCAGTCTCTGCTCCAGCTGCTCTGCTCTGCTCTGCCTCTGCTGGAGCAAGCAAGCTGGAGCAAGCAGGCGAGGCACAGAGGACGAGCGATTGGAGCGGCGCCAGGCGGAGCTCTTGCCTCGAGCTTGCGTTTTCTATGCATGCACTCAACTTCAGCTTTTGATTTGCAAGTATGTGTGACTGCAAAATCCTTTGTAAAGCGTTGCTGTCACACAAAATCAGCCTACATATACCTTTGTAAATATGCTGAGATGCTACGAGATGGGATGCACCCGATATAAGAACCGTCAAGTCAGTGTTGAACTTTGGAAGACCATTTGGTGTGGTCTGACGTAAACAATCACGCAAATATAAGAGTCCAGCAGCACACTCTTTGTAGCACGCAATTGCAGCACATTGTTGGTGTTGTCGTTGTTGTCAAGCATGCTGAAGCAAATTTGAGCGCCAAGCAAGCCAGAATCCTGCGTCCTGCATTTTGTGTTGCAACGTTGTGCATTGCTTGCTTGCATGCTCTGTTTGCATGATCCCGATGTGATTCGCATGGATGCTCGAGCTGCAACTGTTGATTGGCAAGATGGCACTGACCTGAGTCGGACAGATCGCAGATAATTCTTGTGGAGTCGACGCGATGCCTCGAAGGCGTCACGCTTGCAGCTTGCATTTCATGACCGACCTTGCGACTAGCGCCTGTGGGACGCCACCGACACATCCTCATTCGTTGCCCATTGCTGTCGCATGAAGCTGTGAAGGTGCGAGTCGCCAACATGGCTGCAATTGCAAGACTCGCTCGTTTGCGAGCTCTGAAATGCAAGACGGAAGCACCGCGTTGTTCGATAGTTCGCTGTTCATTGACAGCAATACGAAACGCTTCAGCACGATGGACATCCAGGAAATCGCATGATTGAGCAGCTCTTTCCATCAATACAATGCATTGCAACCGTGCTGCCGTCAACGCGTTCATCTCGAACGAGTTCAATCGCGGCCTGTCTTTGAGTCGCAATGACTCGCGCGCAATCTTGCAGTTGAGCTCCAAACATGCGGCGCATTCGTCCGTCCGTCCGACGACCGCAGACGCATCTCACATCTCGACTTAGCACACCAATGCGATCACATGGCGAGCAACGAGGTGCGGCCATGAGCAATGTGCGTCACGATTCCAATTTGACACTATCGTACTTACCGAATGTATGTTGTAAGTCTTGCATTACCTGCATTGTCCTCTTAAGTACGTTTGTGGCTTCGTACTTTCGACATGTTGTACAGTACTCAACCAACTGAGATCGACAACAATCAAAACGTGACGACAGCTGGCACGATGGCCACGACAATGCCAACAACAACAACCTCTGGGTCGGCAATGCGCACGAGTTCGCTCGAGGAGCTGCGCAAAGAGCCGTGGCGGCTGCAGATTCAGGCCGAGAACGCGGCCGAGCAGCTGCGCACGCTCGTGCTCAAGAACTACCACCTCTTCATCCAGAGCAACCGATGCTCCGCAATCGTCAAAGACGACGTACGTGTGTCTGTGTTGTGTTGCGATCCTTCCCCATGTGTAGCTCCACGCTGTAGTTGCTCATACGCACTGTATGGTGTCTACTACATGCATTGCGTCACTGCAGCTGCTGCAGCTCAAAGACGAGACCGACGCGGTCGCAGCCGCGATCCCAGCGCTCAAGGCGTACTGCACGACGTTCCAAGCCGACGTTGCAAGCGTCGTTGCGCGCCACGGCGACATCCAATTCGTCTTTGAGCACTACCTCCAGGTACATTCATGCCACTCTGCCGAGTTATTTGCTCGCTATAGCAAGCACATGACTGACTGACGTATACGCTTGTGTATGACCAGCTCACGGAGCTGCTCGACATCCCGCAGTTGCTCGACGCGTGCATTCACAACGACATGTTTGACGCTGCGCTCGACGTCATTCAGTTTGCTAATGAGACATTTGCACCGCGTAGTAGTAGTGGTGGCAGTCACAGCGACCATCACTCACAACCACCAAACGTTGTCATTGCAGCATTGGTACGTTGTAGCATTTCCCGCTAAAGTGCGAAAACATCCATTGGCATGTTGGTGTATACACACTATACACCACGATATGTATACTAACCCACTTTCACCCACTTCCACCCAGGTCCGCGAAGTCGCACAGATGACGCAGTTGATGCGCAACAAGCTCGTGCAAAAGCTCCGCGACGACCTGCCGCTCGCAGTTTGCGTGCGTGTCGTGAGCTACGTGCGGCGGCTCGATGCACTGGTGATGACGTCAACAGCTACGTCAATTACGTCATCAGTGCCAGTTGTAGACTCGCTCGCGTACGAGCAGCAGCTCAAAGACGAATTTCTGACATGTCGCAGCGTCTGGCTCGCAACGCTCAGTCGCGCTGTCACGGCTGCTGATCCGTACCACTACGTACGTTGCAGTCTACTGTTTTTGAGTGTGTGATTGAGAGTGATGGTTGCTAACGACTGTGAGTGATGGTCACTCTTGGTATCCGCCAGACGATCCAGCTGATTGACGTCAAGCGCACGAGCTGGTTTGACATGCTCACGCAGTACTCGGCGATCTTTGGCCACGAAGTGCGTGCGACACGTCAAGTGCTTGCTGCTTACACCCATGTGGACCCATGTGAACCCATGTGGACACTTGCGTGGACTGACGATGTGGTTGCGACATATGTGCAAAACAGACAGTCGATGGGAAAGTCGACCCGCCACTCTGTCGCTGGGCGACTACGACCGTCGCTGACTTTATCCAGATCCTCATGAAGTGCGTGCGTGTGCGTGTGTGCGTGTGTGTGCGTGTACTCTCGATTGTCGATAAACCCAACATTGTTTTTTGGGTTATAGGGGTTTTAATGGTCTGTGCACTGTTTCTGTGATTATCTACGTATTTAGACAGCTCCCAAAGATCGACGACTTTAGTTCGCTTGCTACCATTCTCGAGCAGAGTCTGTTCTTTGGCGGCTCGCTCGGCCGCGTTGGCGTCGACTTTCGCGCAATCGTCGTCGTTGCGTTTGAAACCCACGTGCTGTCGCTCATGTCGCAGCAGTGGCGCGCAGCAGTTCGTGAGTTTACGGACGCACTCGACGCGCACTCGCTTGTTGCTACGGCCTCGTCATCGTCGTACACGAAGACGCCGATCGTCATAGCAACGCATCGCGCAGCTGCATCACGAGTTGCTACAGCATTAGGACCATCCCTCAGCGACGACTTTGCGCCACCAACAGCACTCATGGCGTTTCCACTGCTTGCTGAATTTACAAACGCAGTGCTCGCGTCGCTAAACGACTTGCGGTTGTGCACGATCATGTCGCTAGAGACGCGTCTTGCGATCGCATTGCGCGCGACAATTTGCGACATTGTGCACGCACTTGCGCGCTTTTGTCGTGCAAACAAGCTGCAGCTAGTGACGACAGCGAGTGGCAAAGGCGAGAAGCAGCAGCAGCTGCAAGCAAACGGCACAACGAGCAGCAAGCGCGACGTGCTCACTGCGTCGCTCCAGAGCACCGTCGAGGTATGTGCGGCTCATCACTAGTTACCTGTTGTTAACGCTGATACAATCACTCATGGTCGTACCATCATTCTTACGTACTCAGATGTTGCAGCGCGAGTTGATTCCGTACGTGAGCAAGTGCTTTTCCCGGCTGTTTTCAACAAACGCAGCGTCGTCGTCGAGTGCGCTGCTCGCACCGGCGCAGTTTGACGCGCTCCTAGTCGAGTGCGCGCTCGTGCGATCAACGACAACTGAAACAGCAGCAGCAGGAGGAGGTGGCAACAGTGCGGATGGCGGCAGGGAAGCGCTTGGCTCAGCGTAATGGCGCAGTCAGTCGCAAGGAGGAGACTTGGACGACTGGTGGGATAAACCCAATCAAAGCGAACATCATCGAGTGTGCACGGATGTATTCGTCCAAGCAGAATGTGTGTATGTAACGCAGGAGTGATGGTCTAACTCACTGCTTGACGGATGCAATGTCAGTCTATGAACCAGCGATCTCTCGTGCGAACCAGCCAAGCGACTGATGCGTCTCTTAGATCGCCATGCTAGCAACACCGACTTCAGCAACTGCTGCATCTCCATCTGTCGTCTTCGCTGGAAACGTGAGTCGCAGTCCGTCAAACGCCATTGCAATCGCAAGTCCTTCCGCGCGTCCAAGTGCTTTGATTGCTGCGTTGTCCCTCGTATAGTCGAGTTCGTGGCTCATGCCGGTCAACAGCGTTTGCTTTGGTCTCAGTATGCGGATCTCACGCAGTACGTCCCTAACGTTCATGTGCGTGCTGTGGAACTTGTCGACGCACAACGCGTCGATCACCAACACGTCGATTGGCGGCTTCGTCGCGTCACTCAGTACAGCACGCGCGTCGGGTGTCAATTCGCTTATGTCCGAAATGTACACAAACCGGACGCCAAGTTCATGACCAAACTCGAATGCGTTCGAATAGTAGCCCGTGCCGTGGATCACAGGGAATGGCAGGATCGAGAAGCCACACGCAGTGAAGCGCTCGAGTGGCTCGAAGTACGCAAATTGGGCTTTTGCGACCCACCGAAATGGCAAATCGGTTTTAATAGTAGCCCCATTTTCAGACACTGTCGGTAGCGATTGGTTGTCCGATTCGATCATGTACTCGAATTTCCCACGGAGCTCTTCGCGCGTCGCACGTGAACAGTGCAGTAGTAGCGCCGAACTTGCAGTCTTTTGATGCTCATGGGTCACTGGGTCGATGCGCTCGTTGAACGCCTGGACTTCGCGCAAGTCGTCGAGACCGAGGCAGGCGTCCGCGTGGCCGTGCGTGAGCAATACGCCGTGGACGCTCGTGATGCCGAGCGGCGGGAAGATGCGCAGCGCAGCTTCGCGGAACGTCTTGCCGCAGTCGACGAGCAGGTTCTCGCCCGTTGCGAGGTTGCGCACGAGCAAGCTCGGGTTCAAGCGCCGGTTGCGCGACTGCGGGTTTGCATGCGCTTCGTGGCACACGTGGCACGACGCGTTCGTGAGCAAACATCGGATCGACGGCACGGACGACGATGGTCCGCTGCCGAGCACCACGACCTCCATCGCGACTCCGATGCACTCGCTTGCTCGTTTGTTTTGCTTTTGAGGCGTGTTGAGGAGTTTGCCAGCACGCAAGTCGTTTTGGTGCGTGTCAATAGTGATAAAATCAAGTCCTGCGAATAGATCGCAAAACGAATGATGAGTGTCGATAGTGAAGAAAATCAGCTTGTTTGCACAGCATATGCACGATACAGCAACAAAAACCACAATGCTGATCGTCTATCATGCGATTTTAGACCAATATTTGCGAAGGGTGTGAACATGTCTGGACAAGTACATGAAGCCAGAACCAGTATGCAATGGAACCTCTTGTCTAAACCAGTTTGCTTTGTCCAAACCAGTATGCACGTGAATACTGGAGTCAGAATCTGCATGGTTTGGCGTGACTCGCTGACGCCACACAACACTTGCAACGAGACAACAGCAGCATGTGCGTGGTACCTGCTGAGCGATTGTCGCCGCAACGGCAAGAAGGACAAGCAAGCTTGACGCGACAACTGGTGCGATGGACAACGCGGCGTACAGCGGAGATCTCGAGGTCATCCAGTGGCTGCACGCGAATCGCACCGAGGGTTGCACAACGGAAGCGATGCGACTCGCTGCCTTCGGAGGCCACTTTGACGTGCTGCTCTTCTGCACAGGCACCGCTCCGAGGGCTGCAGCCGCTGCGCGATCTGGAGCATCAAGGGATGTATTCAAAACCTCGAGACCATGCAGTGGCTCGCTGAGAAGTACCCACACGCAGTCGACATCGAGCGGCTGCGATCGGGCGGCAGGTACATGTCAGCACTGCTGACGTACGTGCTGCCCAGTCTATCTGGCACGACCGGCTAATGCAAGTGCGAGGCGAGAGAGACTTAGTGTGCGTGTATGTACATGCGGTGTATACGATGCGAGCCGTCACAGTCCGATAGCTAGTTAGCAGGATAGCAAGACAGTGGCGAGAGAGCCCAGAACCAGATTGCAAGCACGATTGAGTGTTCCACATTACGATTGACAAGTAACAGCGATGGCGAGCGCCAGCGTCACACCATTCGACACTGGAGCTCATCTACATGGTTGAATGTAACTCGATTTGCGAGTGGATGTACTGTCCAGCACTGTCAACTGCATCATGCCGGACTGGAAGATGTTCATACACGCACAGATGTAAGCATGACCAGAACACAACCCATCGACGACTGAAAGGTCAACGAACGAAGAGCCATGATCGTTGTT